>BQNB010009226.1:0-87400 GCA_026074375.1 Tanacetum coccineum
TCGAAAGAAGCCAACCTCGCGTCTCAGATGTCCAACCATCATCTTGCAACTTGTGTGATTGTCCATAGAGATACTTCACCATCTCCATCTTTCCAAATAAGGCAGCCATATATA
The DNA here is from genome assembly GCA_026074375.1 of Tanacetum coccineum. Taxonomy (NCBI): domain Eukaryota; kingdom Viridiplantae; phylum Streptophyta; class Magnoliopsida; order Asterales; family Asteraceae; genus Tanacetum; species Tanacetum coccineum. Next base: position 115 of record BQNB010009226.1, read on the forward strand.
GTGGCATCATTTTTTGACTATTAGGGATTGTCAACAGGGTTATGTTCTTTTCCACAATAATTTTAGCGATGGTAACTGCACCTGCTGCAGCAGCTAAAGATAGGGCTGTATTCGAATTTTTATTTTGCAGCTCCATGTCCTCCTTTTTCATATGCTTCACCAAATTTTTCACAAAATGAGTGTTTTTCGCTGAAGCTGCAACATGAAGGGCAGTTTCATTGTTTTCAGTGATACTGCAACGTACTACTTCTGGATGCTTCTTGATAATTGATTCTGCAGTTCTCCAATCGCCGGTCATAGAAGCTTCATAAAGAGGAACGCAAATCTCAAGGTAGTCTTCTCTTCTACTATCTGTGTCATGTTTTGTAACTATATTAATTATAAAGAGTAATCATAAAGAGTAAAGCATTTGAGTTGTAGATCTCACAAAATTTTTAAGATTAATTAAAGAGAACCAGTTAAGTCCTCATTTGAAAATTCTCAAATAGTTACTGTCACTTTGTACCGATCTTTTACCCACACGGCCACACATGTATACATTCTTCATCACAAAACTTTTAAAACCGGACAACACTATCTCTCAGGACGAAAAGTCACTAAATATTAGTTGTAAATAAATGCACTGTTTTTATATAGCGGCTGGCCGGCTGCACAGCTACCCTTTTCTCCATCTTCCTGACCCCAAGATAGTGCATGTACACTTCTAGCTAGTTGACTCGAATACCTTGAACAAGATTTTTACTTTTTATATTTTGCCATAGAATGGAATGGAAGACAGTGTTTCGTGTTTGTTCTACATACATATCTAAGCAGGATTCACCATGTATAACTTTTTACACTATTCAGATAGAGTGATCTGTAATGCCAGTATTCAAGCTTGAGAGTTTCGGTGTCTCCTTTCTTATAATATAAAGCATTTTATTGATTTTTTATTTTTTTACTAGCCTTTGAGAGCCGAATAACAAAATCGTTTTTCTCATTGTTCACTTTCTGATTATGTTACTGTTTGCTATCAATGTGTCAATATATTTAGCCGTCCCACCTCAACATAATATTTATTTGTAATTGAGTTTAGTATAAACTTCTAAGGGAAATAAAATAAGATACGAGCAAACATCAACATTGTCCCATCAGTCATTGAAATAAAAAAATTTCATACATGCATCATTAATAATTAGTTTTTAGTTCTCTTTGAGCCAAGAACTAGCGGTTCTTCATCTGAACTTGCTAAGGGTGCAGACGATGTGGCCTTCTTATTACCTAAAGAACTTGGCATAATATAAGCTTACCCAACTCAAACGGAAAGATAAAAAAACAGATTTAATGATGCATCTAGAACGATTTTTAGTTCAATGACTCAAGTAGAACAAACTTTCTAAATTTGTAGGGATGTTAATTATGTAATTAACCATGAAGTCTACTGCATTAAACAGTTTGATTCTAAGACTGCAAAACTTATAGTGGGTTGACATATATGTCAACAACGAAATATAATCAGATCAATACCGAATCTATAACACTTTGGTATAAATAAATAAGTACATCAAGAGCTAAAACTAACCATGTAGCAAATCTGCACAAGGGCTATTGATTTGTAACTGAGGAAATGGAGTACTAAGAGTAGGAGCAACATGCTGCTGTTCTTCTCTAATTGGAGTCAAAGCGATATTGTTTGCCATAATCACCAAAGAACTATCCGACAAAGCCACATTGATTACTAGTAATATATAATAACCAAAACCTCAAACTCATAAACTAGATCTGCTCCAGCCAATGAGCTAGTGAAGTAGATTCAACTTGTGATAAAATAGTAATATTCACCAATTACGATGAATGGTGAGGACTTATTTAATCTTCTTATTTGGTTACTAGATTTTAAATATCATCTATGTTTAATATCTTTTTCGGTAAAAGTAATTCAAAATTTTTAATTATTCTATATATTTTTTTTCCACTGTAATAATTTTTTTTCCATCAATCCACTTTGACAGCGTGCAATATATAGAACTTCAAAATCTTTATTAGAAATTATAGTTCGATATCAATAAGCCATGTGAAATGCTTCAATCATCACTATATATTTTTTCTTTAATAATCCGATGACTTCATTGTTAATGTTTTAGGACTAATTTTTGTAGTTATGGCCAGGTTAATATAAGTTTCGTGATACAAACATGATGTGTTATGACTAATTTTTGTAAAGATGACTGCAATGGTCAGTATCAGTTTTATGCCATTGAGGCCCAGAATGGAGAAAAATACATGAATAGGCATTCATAAATTCCCTACAGAATTGTTGCCTGTGTGTTTTGTGGTGTCGTCAAGGATAATGGAGTCTTAGTTGTAGTGGTGTTGGCCGAGAGGATGGGTATTTATCAGACTCATCAAAGAGACAGCTTGAGCTAACACAGATAAAAGAATAAGACGTCGATTATGATATATCGCATAAGACAATGATGAAAAGGCGGACGTGAAAGGTCACTCTTAGAGTTCTAATACCGTAAAAGTTGTAGAACTTGATTATGATTGCACACCAGAAACGGGAGGTATGGCTGTATCAACAATAAAAAAGAAACAGAGATAAATGATCATAGCAGTTTGAACAACATTTTGGCCGGAGATTCTATTATTCATAAGTTTGTTGTTACAGTTGAGATGAATAAACCCGTGCTGAGCTATTTATATACAATCTTCCTTCTGTTTATCTAAAATGACTAGCTACATACATACATTAATTATTTGCATAACATGACAGTTAATCTTTGCTTCGTGGAGAAGATTATTTAGCAGAGGTGTTTGGATGTTTGTGTTGTTGAACAGTGCTGACTTTGTGTTATGAAATCAGTATGTACTTGTTTGGTGATGCTTTCTTTAGTTTCTTTAAGTTGTACTTATACATATACATTATGTGCACAATATGGGTAATAATAATCATGTCCTATATCCTCCTTATCTATATTCTATAGTAATTGGATCAGCAAATATGTTGTTGTATTAACAAATACAGTGTCAAAATGTGAAAATAGATATCTATACTCTATCCTAACTAATCTTTCCAACTGGGAATTTAAAAAAGATGATATTATGGAAACCTGTTGATGGCAACATTTATTAACGACAAAAAATTGTAAACAGCAAATACACTCAGAACATAAATTCAGAAATCTGGTGGAAGTTCCACACGCACGCATATGCATCCATAACATAGATTCAGAATATGGGTGGAAGATGCACATGTACAAACATTCAGAACTCAAACTCTAAATCATTTAACGTCTTTATCCTGGTGCAATGTTTGGGGATGGAGCTTCTTAAAGTTACCTCCAGTTAAACTCATCCCGGCTTGCACTTGAGACATCTGATGGCCAGTAGACGCACTAGTTTGAGATGGTTCTCGTGGACCTACATCGTTCAAGGACGGTGGTTGATTATGAGTATATGGATAACCACTGCCTGGTTGAGAAACCACATATGGCCTAATATTACTAAAAGATGGTGGTTGCTCAACGGGGATCGAATTTTTGTAAGCTGGTTTTTTGGGGTCCATTTTGATGATTTTTATTGAGGTTAGAAATGATTTGATGAAGGTGGGATTACAAGAAATGAACCAAAAATAGGGAACGTTGAACAAGTAAACGTCAACGCAATGACTTCTTCTACTCGTTGTAAGGAAATTCATAGGAAAAAGAGAATAATGAAATACTTGCAAATCAAATATTGATCATATTGTTTTATGATTAAAGTAATAGAATTGACATCTATTTCTTGTTAGAGCACAAGGTACGGTGCGCCATGGCTTGAGCCATAGGCGAAAACGCCAGCCCACAGCGCGAGAACTACATTATGGGTGGCGTTTTCACCTCTCGCGCCGCCACCATCAGCCGAAATGGTGTGCGAAAACGCAACTTGAAAAGGCGAGAAGCTGTACCGCTTCTCGCGTTTTCAAGTCGCGTTTTCATATTACTATTATTTTTTAAAAATTTTTAAAAAAAAACTAGCCGTTGAGGGAGCGGGTTAATTCGAAAAATAGCGGATGAAATTTACCCACAATGGGCTACGTTTCTCAAATCGTTTACTATCGCAAGGGATCTAAAAACACAAAAGTTTAAAAGAGTTTAAGAAAGTGCAAGAAAAGATATTGAAAGAGTTTTTGGAGTCCTACAAGGTAGCTGGGGAATCATACAACAACCCGCACGAGCTCATCACATGAACACGATTAAAAGAATCATGTATTGTTGCATGATATTACATAACATGATATTGAAAGATCAAAAGTTCGATATTAGTGAATATTGGTCGATGTACATTTCTCCGGGGAGCAATATTCAACGTACTTGGGTCGAACGATGCGAAAGACAACGAATGAAAAACAAAGAACTTCGGGATAGGAGAGTGCACGAAGACCTTCGACAAGATATTATGGATCATTTGTGGAACCGTAATGATGGAATTTAAATTAATGTATTTTGTTTTTAAGTTTTATGTATTTTTTTTAAGTTTATGTAATGTGTTTTTTTAATTAATGAAATTTAAAATTTATATTTATATGGGCTTTTATAAAAATGAAAAAAAAAAGTGGGGTCCTCCCATAACACCAAAAAATCTAATGTTAACCAAGGAGCCTCTTTTTGGTGTTATGAGAGTTTTTGGTGTTGTGAAGAAAAGTTGCAATTTTTTGCCCACGACTTGAGCCATGACTCAAACCACACCTAGTGCTCTTATCAACTTTTAAATCTAGAAGGTAGATTTTTGCCATCGATAATACTTTTCAACTAATCAAATTCCTTTGTTTTACATCTCGTGTACGCATAAAGTTTTGGGTTAAATTTTTGTTTGATATGAAAAACGTGTCGTCACTAAAAGTATTTATTTAAAATTTAATTTCATGTTTTTAACTTAATATGAAAAACACTTTTAGCGACCGATACGTGTCATCGCTAAGGTGAGTGGACCGCACTTGTTCAACATATTGTGTTGAAAATTTGTAGGCCCCATGAATCTTCGTTTAAAAGTGTTGACCCGTCGTCGCAAGAACTTATAGCGATGGAACTACGGTGTCGACCTGTTTGCTAGGATGCACGGAAACGGCGCCGGGATGCGGTATCACGTACCCGAAACGTCGGGAAACGCGAAAACCCGAGGAAACACCGGGAAATGTCCCCGGGAAAAGTGAAAACGTTTCTTCATTTGAGGTACGCCGATCCTTATCTAGGAAACATTTGGGGAAACGTTCTAGCTCAAAAAGTCACGTTTCCTATGTTAGAATTTTCCGGCGATAAAGGTGTTAAACATGGAAGACGGCAAGTGAAAAGAAAAACATAGAAGATGAAATAAGGGTATGTTTGACACCAAAGATTATAGGGAGTTTGTGATTATATTTTTGAAAAAATAAGCTATTTAGAATATAAGCTTTGTTTTGCAAATGAACTTATATGAGATTATAAAAAAAATCTTTCATAATCTCTTAAAATCAAATATTACTTCATGTAGCTTATAAAAAATATTTTTTTTTATAATCTTCATATCCATCTACAGCTTCATCTTTAGTTCCAACAATAGTTACTTTCGCCAAACATACCCTCAATATAAAATCTAATTGGTCTAATAATGGAGGAGACAGAAACTCCTAATTTGTATTCATACGTCACGTGGGTTTCTTAGAAAAATGAACATCTTCTTATATTTATTTACTAGTTATAATGCCCGTGCACGCACGAGGTTTAGTATAATTTTTTTAATAATGTATTTTTATCAATTAAAAACAAATAGTTTAATTTTTATTTTGTTTTTAATTATGATTCTTGATTTTTAATTATAATATTTTTTTACTGACATAGTAAATGTTCATATATATATTTTCAAAAAGTTTAATCACAAAGCCTACTTGCCGTTTGTTATGTTTTTGCCTCGTTTTTTTTAATTCACACTTTAACCTTATGTTAGAACATTGATGGTTCAGTTACGATGTTATTGTTGTAGCCATGTGCCAAGCAGTGTTAAGTGTTCATGAATAGGCCAAGAAAAGATCAATTTCTGTAGTTGTGGAAGGAAAGAATGAAGACACTGGTTGCACAACATGCTCCAAATATATATGTCCATAACATACTTAGATACTCCAAATATATATGTCCATCTCCTGTTGTCTAAATGATCATTTATGTAGTATATGATGCAACGACTAAAGAAGTCTATAAACCTTACCATATTAAACCAGAAAGAAAAAAAAATCATGTCTGATCCACTTTTAGCTATAAAAGAGTTGTAACACACAATTAATGTTGACTCGTTAAAATACAAAACATGTTAAAGAGAGATGGGAGAGGAGCATTGCTAAAAGAATTATAATACACAATTCATGTTAATATCTTTACTTTTATTAATTCAATAAGACACATGATGTAAGTTTAGATGGATGATGCAAGTGGATCTCTTGATACATGTATCACAGTATGTCATACACACACTTCTTAATGGTACAAAAATTATATGACACATTACTTCCACGCGTATAATGTTATAAGTTTTATCTTTGTCATGATCAGGTATAACATTAGGAAAAACTAAATGTAGGGCAAGGATAGTGTGAGAATCTAAAAATGCTTATTCAAAATATAGCAGCCGTTATCACCATGCTTTATGAGAGAATGCGCACATAATGCATCCTAAGACATATGATTGTTAGGTGTGTTGCATAGGCCATCCGTTTAATCTTCTCGTTCAAACACTGCGACAGCCCCCGTATCACAACCTGCAACAATGGTACACTTCAAGATTAGTATTTGATTCATATAATTCCCTTTAGGCAAGCCAAGAGCTTTATGTTGTACTTCTGGTATCTTTCCAAGGACTTCCATATTTGACATCACCTCCCATTTCAAACAAACGCTACTTACATATTTGACATTGCTTTCCAACTTGCATATATTTTATTAATATATATAAATGCACACATCATGAATGTTATGAAAAGTGAACATACATATCTTCAAGAAGATCAGTTTGAGTACCATTTAATAAAATTATTCGGGTTGTTTGGGTTTACTTATTTGAACCTGTAGTTTTTGAGGTTTTTATGGGATTACTAAATTTGCTTATTAAGGAACTGTTTATAATTGCTTATTAGCTCAGAGAATCACTAATCCTCAACAGTCCCTAACTTGATTTGTAGCTACATCTTAAGACTTGATCATATCACCAACCTTTAAGATAGAATATGTTTAAGATGGAAGTTAAATCTAACTTACTTACCCTCTTTTCTGCCCATTCTGTATGTGCTTCTCGACATGGACCTCAAGAACCTTCTTCTCCAGCACCAATCCTTATTATTGATGCTTTCTCCAGTACACTTGCACTCGTTACATAGACGTTCCATTTGCTAAATCATAGATGGACCAAGATGCCTGAAACGACTAACATCTTCTCCCTTACATTGTCGTTGTCCCCTGCTGCTACCATCACCGAAACGACTACCATCCAGTACACTTTGAGTGGCAAGCTCTTTAAACTGTAACAAAAAATGTAATGATATTAGCATCCAGTACAAATGATAAACTTATACACTCAAGCAGCAAAATCCAATATGTGAAAAAATAATATGTCCTCTAACTACACTTACAAATGCTTAACCATCACAAACTTACTCAAAAAGTTACTTTGAATTCATTCTAGGTCATGAAGATAACTAATTTATCTTTAATTAACTTCAAACCCACAACAAACTGCTCAAACGTTTTCCTAATTGCCACTACAAATACAAATTATTTACAATAGGAAAAAAAGGACCATTTCTATTTAGGTCTTGATTGACTCTATTTAAGTTTTAAAATAGAGAATTCTTTGATTCTGAACCAAAGCATATATACATTCACCCTTTTATTATCTATGTGCTGTTATTAACGATTTCATTTCAAATTATGACATTTTCTTATACATCAAAATAGTATAGCAAAATATCTGTTAATTATACAAAATAATAAATTAAGGTCATACATGTTGATCATGCTAAAGATAATAATGTCCAAGAAAGCAAAAAGAAATGAATTTTGTTTTAGCTAGATACAGAATTTTAACATGATTAAGTTCTAATGCTTATGGTATTAAAATTAAAATATAAATGATATTAGCAATTATGACAATTAAACGTTCATCTCACCTATCGAAACCATACAAATATTTGAAAACATCTCTCTTTATAAGGGGAAACCTACCCAATGTGATGAATTCAAATGAACTTCAAATCTTCACATTCAAACAAAAACGTATTTAGTTGCAATAGAGGTCTAATATTCTCATTTATTGCCATAAGATGAAGTAACTTGCAAAATAAAATAAGAGCTAGATGTAGAATCCACTGGTATAACTAAGAGGGAGTAATAGAGACTGATTCCGTAAACTAACAAAGTGATCAATAATAATCATTGGTCTAAAATTCTCATATATTCCGTAAAAAATATTTAAAAGGTCTGTTATTTTCTTGGATTATCCAAAATTTGTACTAATCAAGCAATGGAAACAATTTAATATTACTCCTATTATTATTAATACGTGCTCAAACAAATTAATCACAACGATGAAGCAACAATCGCTATTCAAACAACCTAACAAAACAAAATCCGAATCGAAAGAATTATGATTAAAGCATATGTAATCAAAACTTAAAGTCATACATTAAAAATTAAACGTTTTGATAATCAAGATCACTACAACAATACTCTAATCAAACTGGATCTGAAGAATTTAAGTAAAAATAGCAAAGCAATAAATAACATTGACAAAAACATATTATAAGCTGAATTACTTCAGCTAAAAATCATGGCAGATATCGTGTATCATAATTCTAGACACAAAACCTAAGTAATAATTTCAATTGATCAATTGAACACAACTCTTAATTAAATTATATATGACCTGATGATGGTCGCTTGTAAAAAGGCCGGCGGCGAGTGAATGATCCGTTAGGGTTTGTGAAGATGAATTTGGATCTCATGCTCGTTGTTTTTATCGAAGTAAGAGAATGATGGGAAGGATGGAATTTCCGCTTTTTACTTTTTAATTTTACATTATCATCCCAAACTATTATTAAATAACTATGAAGGACATGTGTATTTTTAGATTTTGTTTATTTCACTTATATGAAAACGAAAATTATAAAATTTATGTCAAATTTGGAAATATTTAGTGTTTTTTTCTAATAAATATTTAAAAAAATAATAATAGTAAAAAAATATTACTAAATAAGGTATGATTTGATTTTTTTGAAATACGAATAACCCACTTGAAGTTTTCCTTTACTAAATAAAAGATTACTCGTTATTTAGAAAAAATATTTAGCTTGTTTTATTGCAAAACTGTAAACTAATGTGAAGTAACATAAATAGAGTTTATTTTTGTAAAACTGACTGGAACAAATTAAATAAGTTAGATAATGAACTTATATTGATATTATATGAATACCAAAATATTACCTAGTATAAAACACATAGACGTTTCCCCGTCGTACCCGTTTCTTGAGTTTTAAGATGTTGCCGTTTCCCGGTACCCGTCCCCGTCCCCGTTTCCGTCCCATGAAACTTAGCATGTTTGCTACGACATTTCGTCGCAAAGTCACTTAGCGACGACGGGCTTCCACTTTTAACGTCGATTCACGTCTTCGTTAAAGGTTGAAATCGTTGTAGTGCGTGTATAAAAAAACTCGCGAATACCTAAACATACATTTGTCACCCATGATGCCTCTAAAAACGCCTACATGTAGTCATCAAGGCCGGAGCTTTGTCACCACTATAGTAAAAATCAAGGATTTCACTTCTTCATTATTGCAAGACCTTGTTCCCTTTAATCAGGGCTGATCTTGAGTTTTTTGTTGCTCTGAACGAAGCGGTTTTTGATGCCCTATATAAGAAGATAATAGGGTTGTAAACAAATATGTGGAACACGGACGAAGCTTTGTTCGTGTTCGTGTTCGTTCGTTTAAATTTTACCGTACAAATACACGGACGCGGTCGCTTAAACGAACGAATTTTCTTATTCATGTTCGTTTATTAAGAAAATAAGGTTGTACAAGTTCGTTCATTAAGACACTTAATGAACATAAACGAACATATATGAACATAGACTGATAAACATAAAATCTATAAAAGTACACATTATCATGTGTTTTATAAGTTTTTTTGTTTAAATAACTAATTTTCAAAGTATATAATAAAAGGATAAGATATACGAACATAAACAAATAAATGAACATAAATGAACGTTCACGAACACATAATCCGACAACATAAATGAAAAGACAAGACTTTTTCATATTCGTTCAGTTAACGTAAAATATTGTTTATGTCCGTTCATTTAATATATAAACGAACATAAACGGACTTTTATCGAACGACTTATTAAATATTCGTTGAACGTTCTGTTCATTCATGACCCTAAACGAGATATAGAAAATGACTACAAAAATATGAAAAACAAACGCACATTATTTTGTAATGATTTAGCCATCAACTAAAACATGTCAACTAAATAAAACTTGGACATCAATTAATTTTACTTTATCCCATGAATAATTGACTTTTAATATTTTGTTTGTCAATTGTTATTATTTAAGCATAATTAAAAAATGATTCGTGCAAGTACTACAAAAAGTTGAATTTAAGAAGAAAAATAAAACTAAAAAGAGACGAATGTAAAAATTAAAAATAAAAATATAATTGAGAAAACAAATGACATTTTAAACATCAAAGCGTATTAAAATTTAAATATGAAACCAAAACAAGTAGCCGACAAATAATTTTGAAATGCCATATTAGATTACTCACTCTGTTAGTGACAAAAAATACACAGTTTAAAAAACATATTAACATTGCATCTTTTTTTTTCTTTTTTTGCATAATAACAACTTTAATCTTATCCAATTAATTTACAACTTTTTAAAAGTTTGTAATAATAAACGTAATCTAAATTTCATATCCATTTTTTAAAATGAATAATTAATTTGAAAACGACAAACCAAGAAACGTAATAAACAAGTTAGGTCACCCGCGCTCTGCTGCGGGATGTTTGGCGGCCGGTTTTTTCGGTTGGACGTGTTAGAAGGTACGTTTTTGTAAAAAAAAAAAAATTAACGGTCGTTAAGCAACGACCGATTTAAAGCACTGTTTTGGTGCATTCTAAAAAAAAAAACTAACGGTCGACCGCTAGTGTGGAAAGGGGTGTTTTATAAAAAAAATTAAAATGAGGGCAGTTTTCGTAATTTAACACATAGTGCGAGGGGGTATTTCGTAAATATTTGAGGGGCTATTTCGTAAATTAAAAAAGGAACGGGTCGGGGCGGACTGTGTCGGGTCGACCCGACAATACCGATAACTCAGAAAGTGTGAGTGAATATTTTGAAAAAAAAAGCAAAAAAACAATTAAAATTTTTTTTTTAAAAATGTTTGGACATTCATAAAAAAAACAGACCGATGACTAAAAAAGTGCGAGAGAGTATTTAAAAAAAGAAAACAAATTTTTTTTTTCTAAAAAAAAAAAAAACCGATCGGACCGGGTAGGGTTGAGCCGGCATATTAAATGCACCCCGGTCAACCCGGTAAAAAAAAGGAAAATTTTATCTTAAAATTTTTTTGAGAAAAAAAAGTTTACTTTTAAAAACTTTTTGAGGAAAAAAAAGGAAAAAAAATGGTAAAAAAAAAACTAACTGTTAAGAAAAAAATATTCATAAAAAAACAGGCCGATGGCTCCGACAGTGCGAGAGGGTATTTCGAGAAAAAAAAAGGAAAATTTTATTTTAAAAATTTTTTTAGAAAAAAAAAAGAACGGAAAATAGAAAAAGGAAAGTTTAATTTTAAAAACTTTTTGAGGAAAAAAAAGGGAAAAAAACTGGTAAAAAAAAAAACTAACTGTAAAAAAAAAATATTCATAAAAAAACTGACCGATGGCTCCGACAGTGCGAAAGGGTATTTCGAGAAAAAAAAAGGAAAATTTTATTTTAAAAATTTTTTTAGGAAAAAAAAGGACGGGACGATTAGCGGAGCGCGAGGTTTGAGGAAACTTAAAGGTTTATTCATAAAAAAACAGACCGATGACTCAAACAGCGCGAGAGGGTATTCCGAGGAAAAAAAAGTAAATTTTTATTTGAAAAAGTTTTTGAGAAAAAAAAAGGTAAAAAAAAAAGTCAAAAAGAAAAAAGTCAATGTAAAGAAAAAAGAAAAAAAAAAAAAAAAAAAAACCACCCTCATTAAATGTCGGGCGGGCGGGTCGCATTAAATGTCGGGGCGTCTGCCTTTTGTATAGTTATATAATTAGGCATCACAAACTTAGGTAATAGTAGCATCCCAATTCCCAACCCCTAATGAGAATAGGGCACGGGCCAGAACGGACACTGATTGGCGAAATAAGCTACTGGGCGAATCTTATTTATTTAATAGATTTTTTGCCTGTCACTTTTCCAGCTTTCAAGCAGGTATTATTATTTTTGATTTGTATGTTTTCATGCGTTTTTTTAAGTTTTTGTTCGTTTTTTTATGTTTTCGTACGTTAACAAACATTTTCGTTTGTTTTTTTACGTTTTAGACCGTTTCTTACGTTTTCGCTTGTGTTTTTACGTTTTCGTCCGGCTTTTTGCGTTTTCGTCTGTTTTTTACGATTTCGTCTGGTTTTCTACATTTTTGTACGTTCTTTCACGTTTTTGTCCGTTTTCTTCTTTTTTTACGTTTTCACCCGTTTTTTACGCATTCGTACGTTTTTACGTTTCGTCCGTCTTTTTACGATTTTGTGCGGTTTTTTACGTTTGCGTCCGTTTTTTTTACGTGTACGTCTGGTTTTTTCGATTTCGTCTGGTTTTCTCTGTCTTCGTCCAATCTTTTACGTTTTCGTCCATTTTTTACGTTTTCTCCGGTTTTTTACGATTTCGTCTGTTTTCGTACTTTTTTACGTTTTCGTTAGTTTTTTACGTTTTCACCCATTTTTCTACGTTTTCTCCCGTTTTTCTACGTTTTCGTCCGTTTTATTACATTATCATCTATTTTTTTTAGTTACGACGATTCGAAGTAAGAAACGAAGAAAAGTACGATAACAGACGAAATGTAAAAAAATGGACGGAAAGGTAAGAAAACGGACACGTTAAAAACAGACGAAAACTTGCGGAAACAACGTATAAAATTGGACGAAATCGAACAAAAATGGACGAAAATGTAAAAACAGACGAGAACGTAAAAACAGACTCAAACGTAAAAAAAATGGACGAAAACGGACGAAATCGTACGAAAACGTAAAAAAACGTGCGAAAACATAAAAAATGGACGAAAACGTAAAAAACGGGCGAAAACGTAAAACAGACGACAACTTAAAAAACGTACAAAAACGTAAAAAACCACGACGAAATCGTAAAAATGGACGAAAACGTATAAAAACTAACGAGAATGTAACAAACGGACGAAACGTAAAAAAAAGGGGCAAAAACGGGGGGAAACGAAAAAAAAGGACGAAAACTTAAAAAACGGACGAAAATATACAAAAACGTTACGACATGTATGAAAACATATAAAAACGTATAAAATGTACAAAAGTGTATAAATAAAAAAATAATACGTGTTTGGTAGCTGGGAAAGGTGACGGGAAAAAAACCCATTAAATATAGTTGATCCGCCCAATTACATATTTAGTGTTTTACATATGGTCATAAGAGCTCATTAAGCGTTTTACATATGCCCATAAAAGCTTCTTTAGTATTTTACATCATGCCCAGAGCTCATCAATAAAAAAAAGAGAAATCTGCAAATATGCTCCCTGTGGTTTCTCAAATTTGCAGATTTGCTCCCCAACTTTACGAAAGTGCAGGCGGCCTCCCCAAAACGAAACTTGTGTCGCATTCATGCTCCCTGGCAGGGAGCACGAGTGCAATGGAAGTTTCAATTCCCATTGCATTCGTGCTCCCTGGCAGGGAGCACGAGTGCAATGAAAGTTTCAAACTGGGGAGGTCACCTGCACTTTCGTGATGTTGGGGAGTAAGTCTGCAATTTTTGCAAATCACATGGAGCATATTTGCACTTTTCTCTAAAAAAAAATGCCCCTACTTTTAAGAAAAAAATGCCTGAATTAACATGTGTGCAATTTGCCACCTCTACACCGAACTAGCATTATACATGTGCGATGCATCGGGACAATTTTATATCATATACACTTAATATTTACCAATACAAACACATTCAAATTGGAAAACTTTATTTGCCAACATCTTCAAAACATTATTGAAACATTAAACGAAAACACAATCAAACATGATGAGTGGAAACAATGTAGGCATCGTTGAAAGTGTTATCTTTGACAGAACCATTAAAAAGGTCAAAACATGAAAAAGTGAAGCATTTCTTCGAACATTTCTTGCAACGAAGTAAAAGTTCATCCTCTTTTTTTTTGGTAATATCATGTTGCGCTTTTATCATTTTTTTTTACGTTTTCGTCCGTTTTCAGTTGTTTTTTTACGTTTCGTCTGTTTTTTACGTTTCCGTACGATTTTTACGTTTTCGTTTGATTTCATCCATTTTCGTACGTTTTCGTTTGTTTTTTACGTTTTCGTACGTTGTCGTCTGTTTTTTTAAGTTTCTTACGTATTCGTCCGTTTTTGCACGTTGTTGTTTTTTTTTTACGTTTGCGTCTGTTTCCGCACGTTTTCGTATGTTTTTACGTTTTCGTCCTCTACCGATGAAAGTGAACGAAAACGTTAAAAACAGACGTAAACGTGAAAAAATGGACGAAAACGTAAAAAAACGAACGAAAAATTAAAAAAATGGTCGGAAACTTAAAAAACGGGCGAAAACGTAAAAATACGGACGAAAACGTAAAAAACCGGACTAAAACGTAAGAAATCAAACGAAAATGAAAAAAAAAACAGGCGAAAACGTAAGATAACGTACGAAAACAGGCGAAAACATACAAAAAGGGAGGAAAACAAACGAAAACGAATGAAAACTTAAAAAAGCGGACGAAAACGAAAGAAAACGGACGAGAACGTAAAAATGGACGAAAACAAAAAAACGGACGAAAAACGTACCAAAACGTAAGAAAACGGACGAAAACGTACCAAAACGTAAAACGGATGAAAACGTAAAAAATGGACGAAAACGTAAAAAGACAGGCGAAAATGTAAGAAAACTGATAAAAACGTACGAAGACGCAAAAAGGTGAAAAAATGGGTGGTGGTGGTGGTGGGAGGTGGCGTTGAAGAAGTGGAAAGAAGTGAAAGATTATGTCTAAAATATTAAAGAAGTAAGAAGTGCTTTTTAGCACTTATGTCTGCAAAAAAACAAACACACTTCTTTGGTAATATCTTCCCTCCTGCAGACAAAATAGGCATGAAGTGCTTTTTTTAGAAAAACAAACAAAACCTAACTCTATTTGATCATCTCAGTGCGCTTGAGTGTTTTAATTTCATACATGGATTACCCCTTATATATAACCCAAACCAAATACCCACATATTACTCTATATGTACATAACTATCACACTACCGATACAATTAGTTTCATGAACAAAGACAAATAATTATTCGTGATAGCATTATCTATACTACATATAAAACATTTTGCACTCTCTTTCTTCATTTAATGCCCAAAAAATTTAAGTAATCTAAGTTATGAAGCATATTGTAGAATACTTCTAATGCACAAATAAAACTTAATTTTAACCAATACAAGTTTTAAAGTTTTGTTTACAACTATTAAATGCACATATACATCAATTCAACACATATAATCAATGCTAGAATTAAAAATATCCCCTTCCTCAAACGTACAACTAATATAACATATGATACAATCTATTTAATGCCCAAAAATTATGTAATGCAAGAATTTATTCAATATGTACAATTAATTGATGCACTAACTTAAAATTAAGCATTACAACTACGAAAACTCAGTGTACAAAATAGCTAGAGAGGTCCTTAAGTCATACCGGTTTTGACCATTAGAGGTAAAGTTTATTATTCGAGAGACTTAGGTAACAACAAACGACCAAGATATCATGTGTCTTTTTTACAAACCTCAAAACAAACCGCTCTTTGACATTTAATATGAGATAGTGTGCGATAATTTTTCCCTAAAATTATCGTTCATAGCGTTAAAGGTCGTTATCACGAAACACATGTAACTCGAAAAAGATAGCTCGCCAAAAATTTTTGATTAAAGGAACGTCGCGCACCGCGTGGGTACCCTGCTAGTAAAAAGATTAAAAACAATAATTACATTCTATGATAATGAATTGCACTGACGATGGATTGACCAAAACTGATTCCGTCTTTTTGAAATTGAATTAAAGATGATGGGATTAAAAGTAGGTATAATTTCTTGTACCAATTTTTTGAAATCAAATATCAAAACCAATAATTATGCAATCAAACTCATAACAAATTTTAACTAAATCTGTTAACACAAAAATACTTTAGAATAAATCGAAAATTAAGTTTCAAATCAAACAAACGTAGATTCAATTGTATCATCAAGACCCGAATTTGAGTCATCAGTGGTGTTTGATTAGATTTCATCGGTGATTGATATAATTGTTTAAATGCCGAGTGAATTGAGGAGGAAGTTTTGGTTGAATAAGGGAATGCGATATAATTGACGAGCAGGTTTTGAATTTGATAATGACAAAATAATTGGTGAGTTTAATTAGGTTGAATTAGGAAAGTGCTAATTATAAGGGAAGCATGTAATGTTTATATGAGTATATTAATTTGGTTTTGGATTGTTCATCACAACATCCAGCTTGCTCCACTGGTTGAGATGTTTGTTTGTGTAACTAAAAACACTGATTCGATCCTTGCAGGGACCTAAATTTATAAAATATTTCATGAGTGGTGACGTGAACAAATGATGACATTGACATGTGAGGTGGACATGTGACATGCGCATATCATGTTGTCATGACTTGTCCCATATATAAGTAAAGATATGCATATTGGGCTAAAACTATTAACTTGTAGTCTTGTAGTGAATGTACAACAGATTATGTGTCACTCGGCCTAAAATGAAAAAAATAATACAAGAAACTAAGAAAGGCTTATTTATCCAGTTATCGGGTTGAACCCGAACTCGATAAGATATGTGGAAACCGTAGAGGGGGGGGGGGGGTGAATACGTTTCCTCTTAAAAACTTCAAATCTTTTTATAATTTAATTTTACACTCTATGTCGGCGGTCCATAATGATTGGGGGGCGCCCTGGAGTACATAAAGGGGGCCGCCAGATTATTAAAGGGTACACTCCAGAGAGAGGTTGTCGCACTAGATTATTTGTATCAAAATCACACAATCAAGGTTTGATGCATTATGAGAAGTGTCGATAATGGATTTCCTTAATAACTAGCTAACATATTCTACCAAATATATCACACTCACATGTTTACTTACAAAGAGATTACACAAAACCATGAGAACACAAACATACACAACAGTTCACACAATCATAAGCACTATGTCAAGGTAAAAGTAAAGACATAAGTTAAAGTAAAGGTAAAAGGAAAATGCAAAATCGAACGATGATTTATAGTGGTTCGGTCATGAAGCTCCTCTTCGCCCTACTCCACTCCTCGAGTATCCAACTCGAGAGTTACTTCACTAATCAACAAGCTCCCTTTCGGCGGAGAAAACCTTATACCAATGCTTACATTATTTTCTGACACTAAGCTAGATGTCGAGTTCTTCTTCGGGTACAACCAAAACCCATTATGTTTTTATGTCCCAACATAATTAACCTTGTGTTTTATGGCCTAAACACATAAACCGCGTCGCTTACATTATTTTCCGACACTAAGCTAAATGTCGAGTCCTAATCTTAGCTAGAACCAATCTACCACCCATACTTGTATTTTGAGGACCGAAATACTAACCGACACACCATCAACACTTCCGGATTTATACACCATCCGGATCTACACAACTACACAAGAATGAAAGATATGGACTCGATCTATATGTAACAAGTGTTACAAATGGACTAACTAGACTACATAACTTCGGATCTTGATGATGACCGAAGTTCTTCTCTTGCACTTGAGGAAGGAAGGAAATGATGGAAGATTGGATCACATTTAAACAAGATTAAACAAGTTTAATGATCAAAGAGTTTAGAAATATTTAGTGAGATCTAGAGAGAGAAGGTACTGAAAAAATCGTGCAAAAGAGTTGTAAAATCAGTTGGAGATGACCCACTATTTATAGGAGCTGAAAGCTGACAGTCTGGCAACGGCGGTCCCGGCGGTCCCTTATATATAAGGGGGCCGCCAGGCCTATAAGGGGGCCGCCGCCTAGACTCCGCTCCCTTTTTTGTCTTTTTGTGGGGAAGGTTGTATCTGGTATAGAAGCTTCCATTTTGGGGGGAAAACCAGATTTCAAATTTTATATTTAAATAAAACATTTCTTTTATTAAAAAGTATTTTTTGGTGGTTTATTTTTTTTTGAAAAATTCTTTTGTAGAAATGTAAGGGTAAGAAAAAATATTTTTCATTTGATCATCTACAAGTTTAATTTGTTTGTAAACATACCTGTTATGTGATTTTACATCGGGTTGCAAAAAGTCGGTGGTGATGCAGACTTGGAGACAGGAGTGTTGTTGATATGTATGATTGATGATTTATGATTACGGAGTAACTTCGGCGCACTTTACGTTATGTATTACAAGTTACATGTTTGTCATCACCAAAACATAAAGGGATCGTATAGATTAAATATCGTAGTATCTGCACTAACAATCTCCCCCTTTTTGATGATGACAAACTATGCAAACTATAACACATAGTAAAGTTTAAAAGTTACTCGTTTACACTCCCTTCTCAGCAAAAAGGTATAATGTGGATTATAGTTGGAGCATATAGGTTGGTGGTTTGAGAAGAAGACATGAGAAGAGGGTACGTGCTCGGGGTATATATGTTGGAGGAATGAGAAGAGGATAGGTGCTCCGAGTATATAGGTTTGAGGTATGAGGAGAAGATATAAGAAATAAAGGTGAAGGTGATTGTGTGTTCATTGGATAGTTTAGAACAGGTCATAAGAGATGAGAAGTAGGCAAGAGAAGAAGGTATGTACTTCGAGTGTATAGGATGAAGATATGAGGAAAAGGTAGGTGATCCAAGTATATTGGTTGGAGGAATAAGAAGACAACATGAGAAATAAGGTTGAGGTGGTTTTGTGTTTCTTGGATAATTTATACGAGGTTATGAGAAATGAGAAGAAGGCTTGAAAAGAAAGTAGGTACTTCAAGTATATAAGTTAAAGGTATGAGAAGAGGACCTTAAGGTTGAGGGTTATTTTGAAGTGAAGGAGGTGAAGTATTTGGAGTACGAATAAATCCTTCATTGTATTTGACAATCCCCAATCCTCTCTACCTATAAAGGTGAGCTTGCATCATCCTAGTGAAGTCTTCTATCATCACGGTTTAACCGACTCCTTGCTATTAACCCACATATCTCGTAGCCCCCCTTGCTTATTGCATTCCTATGATAATTACATTCCTTGTATATTGACTCTAAGGATAAGTGCTCCCCCTTGATGTATGCTCCCCCTTGTTTGGGGCACCAAGAAATCAAGATATAGATGTGTGCTACAAAACAAAGTTAGTAGACAAGTGCATATATATAGCAAGATATTAGCATAGAACTAGAAATGGACATTTAGATGTTTTTATTCTAAAATATGACACCTTGAAAAAGAATTAGAAACTAGACACATGCCACTATTATTTCAAAATCAACAACCTAAATGATTAAAATAAAAAGATTTAAGACGTATGTTTAATGACTAAGATTCGACCGTAATTTAATAAATGAGAATAGGATTCGTTTATTGGGTGACACAAAAATATAATGAGAATGACCTTTTAAAAGTAGACGAATGACACTTAATATCTTGGCGAAATATGTTAAATAAAATATACTTTAAAAGGATAAAAAGAAAAATAAGACGAGGATGAAGACGATGTGCTCTTGGATATGAATGAAAATGATTCCATAGAGCCAAAAAGGGAGGAAGAATGAGTAAGACTAAAAAAAGGGAATATGTTGACAAGAGGTTGTTGAAAAGGATGGATATATCATTTGCACTAACAATTATTGTGCAAGTAATCTTATAGAGACAATGGTAGATGATTGGGAAATCAAAAGTTTGTTTGGTGTTTTGTTGGTTGACAATGTTGAGAAACAAATGTTGGATGTGAAATGAGGTAGTTCTTTCATGGTGGAAGAATAATAAGAGACTCAACAATGTGGTGACTCAATAACACTTGAAGATTGAATATCTTCTTTATGTTCTTCACTTTCTAGAAAGTGGAAAGTTTTGTGAAGGAGTAACATTTGGATTTCGTAAAACACTTAAATATTTCGAATGAAATAATTTGTTATGTCACGAGATATAGAAAAGTAATTTTAAATAACAAGACTTTAAAAATAGGGAAGAATACGTTTAGAGGTTGAGAAGACATGTTTAGACGTGAAAAGGAATTTAAGAGTGAGAGGAAACCGTTAGAAGCACAAAAAAGGCTATCTTGAAGTGTGATGACGTCTTAGCAGTGAGAAGCAACCATTAAAAATATAAGAACTATTTGAGATGAGGAAAGAACATTTACGAGAAGTTAAGGACAAGATTTAAGGAGATTTATGGTGTAGTGATTTTAAGATTAGGTTTGATACTGTGTGAAAGGTTAGTTTACCCTTTTATGAGTTTGGAGATAGAAATAATATTAGTTTTTGGTTATGTTGGTGGTTCAGGATTAAATGATGAATTTTCTTATGAGATGACTCGGTGGATGATCAAGACTCGTTTATCATTTCACTTGTTGGTTTGATGAGGTACTAAGAAGTAGTATCACGACAAGAGTGAATAATAGTTAATAAGGTTTGGGTGAAGAATAGACGCCAGCTCGTAGAAGAAGAAGAGAAAGAGAGGATGTTTGTTTTATGATTTGAAAAAGAAGTGACATATATCACAAGCATGCTGCCGATGGTCCTATAAATATATAGGGGCCGCCTGGTTTATGGGGACCGCCAACAGGAGATGAGTTTAGGAATTGACGGATTTTGTGAAAGGAGTGACATTTCAATTTGCATTTCGCTAATTAAAAAAATACTTAAGGTACTTTGGGGATTTGATGGATAGTAGTTAAGTTGCAGACACATGAGGTAGAAAAATAGACTAGAATCGAGACTAGTAGAAAAGAAGAGAAGGATTTACGGAATGTGGTCCATCATTCCTAGATTTAGATAAAGAAAATGAATGATTCACGCTTAAGGGGTAAAGAAAGAGTGTCGATGATGCTATCTTCAGATGGAACCATTCGATGGAGGTGTTTCGCCCTCGAGTGAAAAAAAGAAATAAAAATAGATAAGGAAGAAAACAAACGAAAAGGGAAACGACGAGCTTGAATTAAGATGGATTAGTAAGATTAGCGTACGATTTTTTGATTTAGCATTATGAAGGTTGTATAGTTCTTCTAGGAGTATGAGAATGTTTATTAGCACCCTTCACACGATGAGTATGAGGTTGTCGTAAGGTGGTAGCAGAAATAGTGGAGGAAAGAGATTAGCCATCTCTATGGTTGAAGAGGCGTAGTTGAGTGAGAAGGAAGAGGTGTGATCGAAAGAAAAAGAGTGTTTTCGTCGAACAGAAAGAATGTTTTTGTCGCGAACGGAGTGACATTTTAATTTGCATTTCGCTAATTAAAAATCCTTAAAATACTTCGGATGAAGTGATTAGGTTGTCACGACACGGAATGGAACATAGACTAGAATCGAGACTTAGAAGAAAAGAAGAGATCGATTTACGGAATGTGTTCCATCATTCCTAAACCTAGACGAATAAAATTTAACGATTCGCGGTTGAGGGGTAAAGAAAGAGTGTCGACATTGTTATCTTCAGACGCAACCTTTTCGAATGGAGATGTTTCCTTTTTGACATAGTCCCGAAGGAAATGGTGACGTATCATCGGTATGTTTCGTACGCGAAAATAATAATAATAATAATAATAATAAAAATAGAGAAGAAAACAAACGAAGATGGAGGCGACGAGCTTGACAATGTCAAGACGGATGGTGGTTAACGTACGATGAACTACACTCACAGAGTTATGTAGCTCTTCTCGAGCATTGCGAATGTTCATAGAACAATCACACGATGAGGTATACGGTTGTCTTAAAGGTGGTAGCGGAAATAGTGGAGAAAAGAGATTAGCCATCTCTATGGTTGAAGAGGCGTGGTTAAGTGAGAAGAAAGAGGTGTGATCGAAAGACAAAGAGTGTTTTCGTCGAAGAGAAAGAATGTTTCATCGGAGAGAGAGAACGTTTTCGTCGAAGAGAAAGAATGTTTCGTCAAAGAGAAAGAATGTTTTTGTCGAAGAGAAAGAATGTTTTCGTCGAAGAGAAATGAAGAGCGTTTTAACTAATGTTGTTAAAAGGCTTGAATAGGGATTTTCGGATATGACCTTTAACGTTTGCAATCGCAAGTTTGAATATTTCGGATGAAATATTTAAGTTGTCAAACCTACTTGGAGGAGCGTTAGATTTATATCTAAGCTTTACTTGACAAAAGAGTAGATAATTTAGAAGAAAGCAAGACGATGATCAAAGGAGTGTGTGAGTGAAGACTCTAAGAGATTTAAGACCATTTTGCGACTCTTTTGAAAATTTAGATTAGTGACTCGGACGCGAAGAAAGATATTCTAGTGTGAGAAAATATATACATAGATGTATAAGACATATAGATATAAGCATCAAAGTTTATCTAAGCATGCATCAACACAATAATCAACAAGATTAATGTGTAAGACTATATGACATTCAAACATTAATTGTCATACATTAAACTATCATAGTGTAGGTGTACAATTAACACGTAAGTCATGTAAAATGACGCATACAAAACGTGATAATTTTAAATGCAATCATCATGTAAAACATGTTAGCATTTAGCACTTAGGAGCATGTGTTATTTAGATAAACTAAGAGATATTTTATCTAAATTGCTAGAAAAAGGCAAACGCCTTTTTAATAGACATGCATTCAATAGCTAAGTAAACAATTATTGAGCATCAAGATAAACATGAAGGCATATAATTGCATTACATGGGGAGCAAGTTATCATCATGAAACTTCAAAGCACATATGTGAGGTGCATTATGTCTAGATTGACCAAGGAGAAACCTAATTTCTACTTGCTTAGTGTGCACTCCTAATGAAATACAAAGTCTATCGATGTAGACTATCATTAGGCATATTTAAAAAGAGCCATTTAATCAAATTAGAGAATGAATATGAGACTATCACTAGTGGTGCTCAATTCAGGCTAAACACGACCATTTTTACGGGTTATACCATGAACCCAACTTCACTCTTGGAAGCAATTCAACCGTTAGGTCAAATTGAATTTCTAGTGCAATAGATTCTCCAGTAGTCATTCTTATGTTAGACAAAATGGAATTCCTATATTTGCCTAATGAAGTGTAGCAAAGATACGATTTATATTGTCTTATCACTCAGGGCCTAATATGACTCAACTAACATGCTTTAATTCCGGTTCACATAATCCTAATCAAGATGTGTGGAATCCTAAGGTTGAATGAAAGAGCAAGCAAGTTGTTGTAGGTGTAAAAGAGAATGAGTCACCTAGGACCTAGGAGTATGCTTAAGAGTGACAAAGTGTAATACTCTATAATGAGAGTGTTCAAAGAATGCACCTTTGCATGTCTTTTATGAAAGAAATCCAATTAAGGTTATTTACCTCAATAGATCTTGTGAATATTTCTTTATAGAAATAATGATGATTAACTAAAGTTTAGTTACATGTATGTTGGACTTTTAAAACAAGTGATTGACAAAAGGAAGATGTTTAATTCTAATGCCATAGGGCAGATTTACCTAAACCGAAGATGAATCTAAGACGAAGGATCCATCGATCCGTGGAGGTGCCAAATTTGGGCAAGGATTATTTTCCCACTATTTAGGAGATGGTGTTGAAATTAGATTATTATGAGAAGCTAATACAAGTTATAAGGGTTCTTGGTTTGAGTTTTCGGAAATGACATCCAAGGCTTGCTTATCAAGTTGGAGTACTTATGAGTTTCCCGATGGAAATTTATAAGTCGTCAATCCTACTTAGAGTGTGTTAAGTTTAGCATGTATAATTTGACCATAGCTAATAACACACATTTGAACACTTTAGACTCAATGAAACATCTTCATTGCAAGTGTGAATTGCAATTTGATGACTAATCTTGTTGTCTTGCAATCGACTTCGTGATTTCATGTAATAACCGAGGATGGTTAAACATGTAGACACAGGAAAATATCTATGGTCATTTGATTGATATTTCCGTGATCTAGATAAATCCTAATCTCGATTTCATGTTCATATTCTAAATTTGTAATTGGATTGAATAGTGAGATTGATTATCGTTTGAATAACAATCATCTTCATATTCGAAATCCTCTTACGATCACTTATTGAAAGAAAGCATGATAATGGTTTGAAGAATATGTTCAATTATTCCTAGTCCTAACCTTAGATGTTTAAGGGGTTCTCATTTGGTGAAGAAGAAATATTATGCCTATTTGGTAAAGTAAGAGAAAGTTTTGATGAGAAGAGAATTTAAGTTTTGAGTTGTGCTTTTGAATTGTTTGAGCAAAGTTACATATGTTGTGCATTTGCTCATGTTTGGCTTTTCAGAGATGACGACTTTACCAATTGCATTGCAAGGTAAATTACTTGAATATTTCGGATGAAACATTCAAGTCGCCAATCCTACTTCATTGTATATTTTATGCATATATTTGCCAAATATTTGGAACACAACTATTGGACAAGTAGACTCAATATGACATCATTTACACAAGTGTGAGTTATGATCCGATGCATATTCTTATCGTCTTGGAAAAGGATGTCGTTATTTTCATATCAATCGAGTGTGATTGAGTATGTAGGTTTAAGATAATATCTCTTGTTATATTTTGATATAATCTTAAAGCTAGACAAATAAGAGTCCGATTTCTTGTCCATACTTGAAAACTTGTCAATTAGATTCAATAATAATATCATCATAATTTGAATAATGAATTGATATATATTCGAAATCTTTCTTGACCCTCACGAACACTCTTTTTAAAAGAAAACAAATAAAGATTTTCATAGTGTGTTCCATTAATCCTAAGACTAGTTGTAAGGTGAGATTGATGAATAAGGACAAGTTAATTTCTTACTTCAAGATTGTAATATATTTTGCTTGTGCGAAAAACTATTTGTTGATATGTATAGTATGCATAGTTTTCGACATTTTATGAGTATATGGATGATTTTCCTAACCATTTTTATACAACACACATCTTTTGTAAAATACTATATGTTTATAAAAATAACATAATTATATGTGTGTGTTAGAACAATGCAAGCACAAGCAAAGTTAAAAAATACATTTTCTTTTACTTAATTACCAATGTATTAATACAATCTTTTATTTTGTTTAACCAACCCAAGTCAAACAATGCAAGATGATGAAAAGATTTAGACATTTTGTTGGAAGAGAGTTAATGTGTTGGAAATATTTTAGTGACAGGTTTTGACATATGATCTTAGGACATTATTTTTCCACATACTTGACAAACTATTGAACTCCCAATCCTAAATGTGTTACTACACACAAAATGATCTACAAGATGTTTATGAAACACTTGTAAATATAGTGATTTATGCCTATATGCAATGCACAAATAATTTTGCAACTTAACACAAGAAATCTAGCTTAATTCTTATTAGGCAGAATTCAGAAAACTAGCAACATACAAATAGCATACATGGCACATGTGTTTAGATATATGATTAGCTCAATTACAAATAGTAATGATTACTTATTAATATCTATTAACCAGGTTGAAACAAAAGTTAAACACACATAATCATCTAGCATACACATAAGGATATTCGTCGTCGTTTTGTGTATTAGATATAACGATGTATACTTAGCTTGATTTGTTTTGAAAATAAGATAGTTCATCCCCATTATAAAAATTAACGAAGATCAATATTTTTAAAGGACAAATACACTGTTTTTCAAAGATACATCAATTTCAAGGATAAGTTGACTAGAAATGCTCGACTTGAAAGAAAAGGTAAACTACAAGTTTTACGTTAAACCGAAACATATAGTTTTGACCACAATATAGTATTTTGCATTTCTGACTGACTTAAATTTAGAATAAAGACTTGGAAGTATTTTAAAATGAAACTAGACTCAATTATCTTCGAAATAGCGGGTGGCACGACTTCTACGGACTTACGGTTGATTTTATATGATTTTTCGAAGTTTGCCAAAAACTGACAAAATATACAGGCGGCCCCCATAAAGGTGACGGCCCCCGGATATAGTAGGGGGCCGCCCGGACATTTATGGGACCGCTACTAGTGACCCAAAAATACGTGTTTCATATAAAATCATTTGGTAACTTAATGTAGGGACGTAAGACTTCAGAGAGTTGTTCCAACACATAAAGCGCGTGTTTTAGACATCATTTTTATTCCTAGGGATTACAAAGACGTATCTTAACACTTCTTTGAGAATTTTTTCATTCAAGCTAGTATACGAGGTATATTTAACAACAAAACTAGTACGAATCAAGCAACAAAACACTTTTCATATTTAATCCCCCTTTATGGGTAATTTGATACATGGATCGTAATCTATTTAAAAACCATTTGTTTTGAAAACTAGAGCGACGTGGCTGTGATACCAATAGTGCAAACCGTAGAGGGGGGAGGGGTGAATATGTTTCCTTTTAAAAACGTTAAATCTTTTGTATAAATTATTAAATCACTCTCTGTCAGCGGTCCCATAAATATATGGAGGCCGCCTAGTACATCAGGGGACCGCCCTATTTAAAGGGACCGCCTCCAGAAGAGGTTTTCGGACTAGATCATTTGTATCAAATCACCAATCAAATCACCATATTCTACCAATATATCCACACTCACAATGTTTACTACAAAGAGCTACACAACCATGACTAACATAACATAGACAACAATTCACACAATCATAAGCACAATGCAAGTGTAATAGTAAAGCGATAAATGTAAATACATAAGTAAAGAGAGAGGTAAAAGAAAATGCAAACTGACACGATGATTTACAGTGGTTCGGTCGCGAAGCTCCTCTTCGCCCTACTCGACTCCTCGAGTATCCAACTCGAGAGATACTTCACTAATCAACAAGCTCCCTTTCGGCGGAGAAAACCTTATACCAATGCTTACATTATTTTCCGACACTAAGCTAGATGTAGAGTCCTTCTTTGGGTAGAACCAAACCCGTTATGTTTTATGGCCCAACATAACAAACCTTGTGTTTTATGGCCTAAACACATAAATTGCGTCGCTTACATTATTTTTTGACACTAAGCTAGATGTCGAGTCCTAATCTTAGCTAGAACCAATCTACCACCCATACTTGTATTTTGAGGACCGAAATACTAACCGACACACCATCAACACTTCCGGATTTATACACTATCCGGATCTACACAACTACACAAGAATGAAAGATATGGACTCGATCTATATGTAACAAGTGTTACAAATGGACTAACTAGACTACATAACTTCGGATCTTGATGATGACCGAAGTTCTTCTCTTGCACTTGAGGAAGAAAGGAAATGATGGAAGATTGAATCACATTTAAACAAGATTAAACAAGTTTAATGATCAAAGAGTTTAGAAATATTTAGTGAGATCTAGAGAGAGAAGGTACTGAAAAAATCGTGCAAAAGAGAAGTGAAAATGGTTGGAGGTGACCCACTATTTATAGGAGCTGAAAACTGCCAGTCTGTCAACGGCGGTCCCAGATATATTAGGGGGCCGCCGGACAATTAAGGGGCCGCCGGCCTATTTAAGGGACCGCCCCGACAGACGCTCCCATTTTTGTCTTTTTGTGGTGACAAACTTGTCTGGTAAAAGTTAAACATGTTTTGGGGGGAAAAGAACCAGATTTTGAAATTCAAATTAATTACCAAATAAAACATTTCTTTATAATTCAAAAATAATTTGTCTAAATAATTTTTGAGAAATATTTTTGGTATATTTATAAAAATATAAAGTTTAAGACAAAAACTTATTTCTTTGATCATCCTACAAGTTTAATGTTGTTTGTACATACCTTACGTGATTTACGTCGGGTGCAAACAAATGTCGGTGTTGATGTAGACTTGAGACGTCGAGAGATGTAGATGCATGTATGCATTGATGATTTGTGATTACGAGTAACTTGCGCACTTTACGTTATGTATTACAAGTCACATATTTGTCATCACCAACACATAAAGAAATCGTATAGATTAAATATCGTAATATTTGCACTAACACAAATCAAACATATGGTATATGTTTGAGCAAGATTAGTAGCATAAGAAAAGAAAACGTACGTGATGATAACAGAAAATTGAGAGTTTTTTTAATTTAGTAGCGGCTCATGGTGGCCGACAACTAGGGTTTTGAAAATAGAGATAGAGAGATTTGATAATAAAGATGGAGAGATTTGACAGGGTTAGGTGGTTGAAGATGGCAGCTCATTACGGCCAATTAGATCTGAGAACCACACCTATCTCTGATATCATGTTAGACAATAAATAAACCCCGTAGTTTATGATATATTTTTTCACCACTATTTATAAAGTAAGACATAAACCCTAATGGACCCTAAGCCCACAAACGAGCTTGGGTCGACGCATCAGCCCATCCATCTCTCGCACCAACGACACCGCCGCTGGTGCCGTCGTGCCTCGCGCCGATAGCTCCAACCCACACGGTAGAGTATTTTGTTTAATATAAACGTTTAATAACGGTAAAAAGGGTAAATTTGTAATTTCTGGTCCAAATGTAGCCGTTTTTCCTCCTTTTTAATTTTTTTTTACCCCTTGAAAATCCTATAAATACCTCCTTATTATACCAGTTTTATACACACTTCCAATATCATTTCTATTTCAACAATACTTTTTTTTCTTTTAAAAAAACCACTAAGAATCCCAACACTCCCAACACCTTTGATCATTACGATATTTATTCTCAAGACGTTTCGGAGCAATATGTGCGGGTTTTGAGGCTTATGAACAATTTCTAGCTTTGAGTAATCAATAAGCCGATGGTTCAGGATCGGGATCGGGTCCTAAGAAGAAGAGGACATACAAACGAGAAGAGGCGGAACAACGGCTACTTGACGAATATTTTGGCGACGAAGACACTTCTCCTAAATACCCGGAAGAGAATTTTAGGCGAAGGTATCGTATGAGTTTTGAACTTGTAAAAAATAGTCAATGCTATTACAAATTATGATGCCCAGCCTCTTCCTGAATACTTTCATTTTTTTAAACAACGTTACGATGCTATCGGTCGTTTAAGTGTTGGTCATATATTGAAGTGCACATCCGCCATACGCCAATTGGCATACGACACAACACCTAATGCATTTGACGAGTACTTGCAATTGCTGAACGTTGTTCACGAGAATGTTTAGAGAACTTTATTAAGTGCATATATATTTTATACGTAGAAGAGTTTTTAAAAAAGCCTACTTCAGAGGATATTGAAAATATATATGCATTGCACAAAGAAAAACATGGACTCCCGAGAATACTCGGGAGTATTGATTGTATGCATTGGGATTGAAGAAACTACCAAAAGTCCTTACATGGTCAATTCAAAAGACGCGATCACAAATACCCAACTCTTATGTTGGAAGCGGTTGCGAATCAAAAGTTGTGGATTTGGCATGCATATTTTAGGGTTCCAGGGAAGAACAACGACCTCAGTGTTTTATATGGTTCCCCATTATTTGATGATGTTCTTGTCGCTAGAGCTCCAGAAGCTCCATTTGTAGTAAACGAGAAAACATACAACAAAGGTTACTATTTTGCCGACGGTATTTATCCAACTGATAAGGTGTCATTTTATACACTATTTCAAGGTCATTTAACCCCCTAAATCATGCAAATATGCCGAGATTATGTGCTTAATCGTTTGTTTTCAGGTTTTTAGCACTTGGATGACATTTGGAAGAAATACACGTGACTTAGGATCATTTGGAGAAGAAGCGGACAAGATGTTGGGAATTATGTTTTCCTAACTTAGTACCACTAGTTGTAGTAGAAAGTACCGACAATTATAGTTTGTATTGTTAGTATTAGTTTGTACCGTCAGTACAAAATAGTTAGTACCATTTAATAGTTAGTACCGTTTAAGAGATAGATAGCATGAATATTATAAGGTGAAGTATAGAGATTTACAAATAAATAATAAAACGCAGAGTAGACAGATGTAAAAAGAAGTACTAGATTAAGGGAAGAAATAATAGAATACCAAATTTGTGAGGCAATCTGCCAGAGGGCACCTTAACTATCTAGACACAACCACCACTGCACCTACCTCCCCTGACACAACCCCCCACCCACATTCCCAACACACTCATCCATAAACAATTCCACCACACCAATCACTCCCCCGCCGCCTCACTCATACTACTGACACCGTCGTCTCCTTTGTCCACACCATTCCTTACCCCTCCAGCGTTCCTGTTCCCATGCTCCTTTCACGACCAACTGGGGTCACTCTGATGGTTTATCCAACCCTCATCTTCCCTCCCCACACACCCTACTTTCCCACCACCTCACTCTCGTCCCGCCATCACATCCAGCACACACCCGCGAAAATACCTAACGTAACTTGTAAACACAAGTATACACCCCTCCCCAAACGGCACTAGAGAAGATATCCAACACAATCCCAACATTAATCTCATAGTTAATAAAAGAAATCTATTTAAGCAGATTACTACAAAAGTTAAAGTTATAATTATTCATTTGTACATCTTATCATTATCAGTTTAGATTATTGGCAAAAACTATATGTAGATAGTTCATGATTTCTCCTGTAGTTTGTGTGGAACTATCCATATTGGCTACAACCCTTAACAGGCTAGAAAGATCTATATTGAATTAGGATCTACAAGTGGTATCAGAGCTTGTAGAGAAACTCTGAGTAAGAAGAACTAAAACCCTCCAGTTATAAACCTCTACCTTACAAATCTATTAAATGCTGGATCAGATGATGAGATTCCACCACCACCACAAACACAAAACACCACCACAAACCCAAACAAAGCCCCTCACACTGTCCTCCACCTTCAAACTCCTATTCTTAAGAAGGGAGAATATGAAATATTGACCTATAAAAATGGAACATTATTTGGCTCATACAGAATATCCTATCTGGGAAGTCATTTAAAGAGGCAATGGTCCTGTGAGTGTCTCAACTGATACAAATGGTGTAATAAAGGTTCTGCCTCCCAAGACTGCAGAAGAAATTTTAGCCAGAGAAAGAGAAAGAAAAGCAAGGACTACCTTGCTTATGGCTTTACCAGAAGACCATCTTGCTAAATTTCACAAAATGACTGATGCAAAAGAGATGTGAGAAGCTATCAAATCTAGATTTGGTGGCAATGATGAATCAAAGAAGATGCAAAAGTATATTCTAAAGCAACAGTTTGAAGGCTTCTTTGTATCAAACTCAGAAGGGCTGCATAAAGGCTATGATAGGTTTCAGAGTCTTCTGAGTCAACTAAAGATTCATGGTGCAGGAGTCTCCACTGAAGATGCAAACCAGAAGTTCCTTAGGTCTCTATCTTCTGCCTGGTCTCAAATTTCCTTAATCATGAGAACCAAGCCAGGAGTAGACAGTCTCAATTTTGATGATCTGTATAATAACCTTCAAGTTTTTGAGCCTGATGTTAAAGGCTCTACTGCATCATCTTCTAGCACGTAGAATGTGGCATTTGTTTATGAGAACACTAGCAGTACTAATGAAGTTAGTACTGCTATGGTGTTTTCTGCTTCTTCTGTCCATAACCCCCAAAGTGAAGGCTCTTCTTTATAACACTGAGAACTCATGTAACTCCCTTCTTTGCGTAAACAATCTATGTCCACAATTGGATCATGAGGATATGGAAACAACCTGATGAGTTCGATTTAGAAGAAATGATTTAAAATGCAATAGGCCATGATCTTCATGAGACTGAAGAAGCTCTACAAAAGACAGAAGAAAGCAGCAGTTGATGCCAAGGAACCATTGGCTTTAATAAGGCAAAAGTCGAGTGCTACTATTGTCACAATGACAGGGCATATTGTAGAGATGCAATCTAAGGGAGAATCAAGATAGTAGGGAGAGATGACTGGAATACACTGGGTACAACGCTAAAGACGTGGACAGCGAAGGACCTGGAAAACAGGAGGAACCTAAAGCTTTGGTAACTCTTGATGGAGAAGGTGTTGATTGGACCAGTCACTCAGAAGATGAGCAAGAGAACTATGCTTTGATGGCTTACAGCAATTCAGGCTCAACACAGGTGGTACTTTCTTTTTCAAAATATGTAAAGAAGTTTATACTAAACTTACAAAAATTATATGATAACAGAGGGAACAACATGGTGATGCATATAGAATTCAGCATTATACTCCAAGCTTTTTAAAGCGATTTGCGGACTGTGATCATGCACGAGTCCCACAAATCGAAGTATTCTATCCATCCAGGTTCCGAGAAAATGTATCAAGACGTAAAGAAGCTATATTGGTGGCCCAATATGAAAGCTGATATCGCCACCTATGTTAGCAAGTGCTTGACCTGTGCTAAGGTCAAGGCCGAACATCAGAGACAATCGGGTTTGTTGGTACAACCCGAGATACCTCAATGGAAGTGGGACAATATCACGATGGATTTTGTCACAAAGCTTCCTAAGTCATCACAAGGGTATGACACCATTTGGGTAATCGTTGACCGTCTTACAAAGTCCGCAATCTTTATACCCATGAAAGAAACTGACCCTCTGGAGAAACTAGCGAGAATGTACCTAAAGGAAGTAGTAACAAGGCATGGAATACCGGTCTCGATTATTTGTGATCGTGACCCTAGGTTCGCATCAAATTTCTGGAGGTCACTTCAGAAAGCTTTGGGTACAAGTTTAGATATGAGTACGGCATATCATCCGCAAACTGACGGACAAAGCGAGAGAACCATTCAAACTCTCGAAGATATGCTTAGAGCTTGTGTGATCGACTTTGGAAATGGTTGGGTTAAACATTTGCCATTGGTCGAGTTTTCATACAATAACAGTTATCATGCTAGCATTAAGGCTGCACCCTTTGAGGCACTTTACGGTAGAAAATGTCGTTCGCCTGTTTGTTGGGCTGAGGTTGGAGAAGTTCAACTCACCGGTCCAGAGATAGTACAAGAGACGACTGAGAAAATCATTCAAGTTAAGCAAAGGATGCAAGCCGCTCGTGATAGGCAAAAGAGCTACGCTGATTTGAAGCATAAACCGATGGAGTTTGAGGTTGGAGATAAAGTGATGCTCAAGGTTTCGCCTTGGAAAGGGGTTGTACGTTTTGGCAAACGAGGGAAATTAAATCCCAGGTTTGTTGGACCTTTCAAGGTAATAAAAAGGGTTGGAGACGTTGCATACAAGCTCGAGCTTCCTGAGGAGCTGAGCAGAGTTCATAATACATTTCACGTGTCCAACTTAAAGAAGTGTCATGCCGACGAACCCTTAGCCGTTCCGTTGGATGGACTTCATTTTGATGACAAGCTTCAGTTTGTCGAGGAACCGATAGAGATCACAGATCGTGAAGTTAAACGGTTGAAGCGAAGCCGTATCCCATTAGTCAAGGTTCGATGGAACTCCAAGAGAGGTCCAGAGTTTACATGGGAACGCGAAGATCAATTCCAGAAGAAATACCCACATTTGTTCTCAAAGACCGGGCCATCGTCAAGTGCTGCGTCTTAAGCCTTGAGGACAAGGCTCAGCTAATGGGGGGAGACTATAACACCTCATATTTTAGGTCATTGTATGACATTATGTAATTCATAATTTATTTTTAGGGTTTTACGCGTTTGCTCTTAAACCGTAAACGGACATTAAATGATCATACAATGTAAACGGACATTAAATGATTAAATGTTTGCATCAAGCAAGTGTTATATGATTATTATGAGGATAATTAATGACTTTGATCATCTTATTTTTATCGGCTACGTAAAATGCTTACGTTTCATAATAAAATACGTTTAGGCATACCCGGAAGTTCTAAAACCTAACTACGCCTAAACAAATACCCACGATTATACCCAATACTCAAAATAATAAATATAACATCACATATATACATATTATGCCGAAAATTAGAGGATGAGAACAAGAGTCATCACTTTGCAAGAATATCTAGATATGACCCAAAGGACCAAGAAAAGACAACATTTACTTGCCCATACGGAACGTTTGCCTATCGCCGCATGCCTTTTGGGCTATGCAATGCACCCGGCACGTTTCAACGATGTATGATGGCAATCTTCCATGACATGATTGAAAAAAATAATGGAAGTGTTTATGGAAGAACTTTTCAGTCCTTCGGGGATTCTTTCTCTACATCCTATACCCATTTGGAAAATGTTAAACGGTGTGAAGACACAAATTTGGTCCTAAACATGGAGAAAAGCCATTTTATGGTGAAAGAAGGCATTGTTTTTCTTGGCATAAAACAAAACAAAATCTCTAAGTCGGAATTTAAGGTCGACCCGAGCTAAGGGTGAGTCTGACGTTACGGGGGGGGGGGGGGTTGTCGCCAGTCCCTCACCCGACACTGTGAAAGGTGTTCTAGATTTCCTTGGCACCCGATTATTACCCGACGTTTCATACAAATACTCTCAAAAATAGCCCGCCAATTACTCACCTGCTTTAAAAAGGGACTCCTTTTTATTTTCAAAAAGAGTGTATCGAACTTATCATACACTTAAAAGAAAATTGACCGAGGCTCCAATTTTGATTGCTCCCGACTGGGACTTGCCTTTTGAACTCATGTGTGATGCAAGTCTACTTTGCAATTAGGGCAGTCCTAGGGGCAACGAAAAAAAACAAGCATTTCCAACCATTCACTAATGCCACAAAACAAATGACCGAGAGCTCAAGCACACTACACTAACGACCGAAAATGAATTGCCTTGTCGTAGTGTTAACTCTTTTGAAAAATTCCGGTCATACTCGTATTGTCCAAAAGCAAAGTGTAACTATACCAATTTCTGCTATAAAGTATCTCTTCACTAAAAAGGATGCTAAGCCAAGACTGATGTGGTGAAGGGGGAGCCAAAACGAGTTTTTGTGTTG
This sequence comes from Tanacetum coccineum, assembly GCA_026074375.1. Taxonomy (NCBI): domain Eukaryota; kingdom Viridiplantae; phylum Streptophyta; class Magnoliopsida; order Asterales; family Asteraceae; genus Tanacetum; species Tanacetum coccineum. Next base: position 35,331 of record BQNB010009226.1, read on the forward strand.
ATTTCTATTGTGTCAAGCTTGTTGTAAGTGTTCTATTTAAGATTGTCGAATGTTATTTTGAGGTTATTGCATGTCTATACGATATATGCTATAGGATTCAAGTGCGAAATATTGAAAGTATATTTGATTATTGATTGAAGTTTGATGGTTTTAGTAAATATAAATAAGCTAGTTAAACATGTTTTGATGGTTGTTTGAAGTCAAAAATGATGTTTTAAAAGGTTTTGCATTGACTAAGTTTGACCAGAAAGTTTGACCGGCCCGTAGCGTGTCGATAAATTTTTGAAATTTATTTTTGATAATGAAAAGTGATAGAGTTCGTCTTTAGCTACGTTTCGCTAGGTGGCTCGTCACGTAACTCTTAATAACGAAGATTTTACGGCTAAATAAAGTTTGGGAATTTTTGGTGTAAAAGTCAACTACGAAGTTTGACTTTTGAAAGTGAAACTTTCATGTATTTTTGAATATGGTTTATAATGAGCAAAGGGTTCGTAATGTTAGTTAATTAATGATGAAATATGAAGTTCGGATTATATTATCCTTACTTTCGATAACTTTCTAAAAATAGAAACTTTATGGTAAACGGATCGTAACGCAACTGTAATTGTTGTACATTTGTGGGTGCGTCAAAGTAAAGTGTTTTGCGCCGCACTTGGAGATTGTAGTATATGATTTTATATACGTAATAGTTATATAAATATACATACAAGTATGCATTATATGAATTATTTTACTTTTGGTCACGTACTGCTATATATGTATTACATAGGTCGCGGTTGAGACGTGAAGTTATTTGCACTTGTTGATTTAATTGAATTGGAATCTTTGATTAAGGTAAGTTCATAGTTATTATAGAAAAATTGTTTTTAAATTTGTTTATTGTGTGGTCTTTTTTTATGAATGTCTTTTTGTAACATTTAAGCAAAGGTAAATCAATTATATATTAAATTATTTATTTAATGTATTAACAACGTGCAAGAAATTATTTAATAAGCAAATTATTTATGTAAAGGAAATCAAATATACAATACTAAACATATTATATAATACTTCTCGGTCCCATGAGAAGGCGCTTAAGCATCGAATGGCAGATGATATATAAAACCAGACAGCTTCTCGTTCCCCAAATTCACAATAACTAAATAACCTTGCTCAAACCGGTTACCAGTGGTTCGAGTCACTTGTCCACCAACCTCAACCTTTTTCGTTGTTTCACCACATAAAGAAATACTTCGTTTTAATAAAGTATCTCTTTTTTGCATACCCACATTAATATTCATGGGAAGATAATAGATTCTTGACGGAACCTGACACGGATCCATGAGAGAGCCTACATGAAGAATCTGTTGGAAGGGTATCAAGGTCATAACAATTTTATGCTAAATAAATATAATATATAAAAGAAAAAAGCATGTTGAGGAATGACACACCAGCAGAAAAAGTGGGGGACTTCTTGCGGAAAAAATAAACCTGCTCAAAATGATAGGGTAGAGAGGATTAAATAGCCCCTTGGTTATGACAACGATGCTGTTTGGGGATTGTGGGTCGATAATTTATGGACACGCCATCAACTATCCTCCATCTTTCGGGTCACTAACCAATTGTCACGGAAATGTATTTGCATTTTGATAAGAAGGAGAAGTGTCAAGTCATTTCATAATTTTTTTTCTTGTGCCCGATGGGCGGGTTTGTTTCAGAATATTGTTTAGATAAAAGAGGGGTGTGTGGAGTTTGGCTTTATAATTTTATGTGTTGAGTCCAAATTCGATGAACGGAATTAAATTGTTCATTTATTGTTGCTGGTTAGTCCGTTTCAATTTTTTTATAGTTTTTTAGTGTGTACCATTTGGATTTTTAACACAACGTGATAGTTACTTCAGTTTTAAGTTAGATAGACAAAATATAAAAACTTCAAAATAACAAAACACTAAGCATAGTAGTGGCAAGTGAATCCATAATCAAGGCTGTTGCATAAAAGTTAATTTAGTTCCATCCACCAAATCCGGCTAACCATCGTCACCATCATTGATCCGGCACCTCCACCACTACTTTCTCAGTCGCCGCGACAATGGGATCTTCTTTCTCTCACTAAACCTCAATGACTCCTCTCAAAACAAACCACCACCGCAACCCATTCCTATTAACAGATCTTTATAATGACTCAATAGTCTAAAAACTCACACAATGGCAGAAATTGGCAGAAGCTGACCTAGAATTCTTCTATTACAAACATATTCCGTAAACCATTGGGGTCAGTTGTTCTTGGTTTCCCATAACGTATTTTCCATTTTTAAGATTACAACAACAAAAAAACAACGTTTCCTGTGTAAATGCAAAACTCATTGTTTTCGTGATCTAAATCTATTAATGTCCTAACTTCAAGTTCTTCACAGTTCTTTTAACATGCCAAATTTCATGACTTGCTAATAAAAAGCATGAACCCGCATTAGCATAAGGTCAACATGATGGTCAATTATCGATAATAGGTTACCATATAAGTATTACTGTTTACCTAATTATTTATGCACATTATCAACAACTTTGTATAACTACTTAGTACACGCAGAGAATAAAGACATAAAAATAGTCCATTAATAATGACGTCCTCTATAATTAACTTCACAACAATGTCTTCCGTGATCGTTGTTGGGTAGTAGTACACTATAACATCTTTCATACTAAAAAATAAATTACATCAATCAAATGTAATAGGAAATTTATTTCAGATCTCCAAGATATTTATGGAATCGTTTAACGAAAGGGAAACTTTACAAAAAATAGTTCAAGACAATAGCAGACCAGGTTTGGGCAGTCCTACAAATAGCTCAAGACAATAGCTCAATTGCATAAGACGTCAATTATGCTACAATGTGCATGTACTGGTAACTTTCTGAGTTCTAGTTAATTGAGGTACGTAAAATAGTTAGTAAACCAGTATAAATAATGATTTAGAGACATCAACGAAAAGATAATATTACCTTAAAAACACCTCATCTAAAACCTCTAACTTCTTGTGGATCCGCACTTTAACTTCAGCTTACGTCTTACCCTCATGAACGACTACCAATATATGTCCTTAAACATGACCTGCTAAAGGAAATACCCATGTTGATCTTAACTATTAGCATTCAAGTAGCAAAATGAGAAACCAAAAAAATGAATTTATTTATAGTGATAACACCATGTCACCTTTTCCAACAAGGTGAATCATTATTAAAATGGTCGGCCCAAACTAAACAATCCTAAAAACCAAAATCTTTTTCTTCTTCTGGAAACTGTATGAAAATAATCTTGATCAGAATTCATGATGACATGGAAAGTGATATTGTTTATCCCAAGCCTTGATCGTTTTTTTACCTTGTAAAGAGTATGTTACCTTGGATGAATCCAAAATAACAATAGTTAAGACTTTGTTTGTATATCAAAGTGTATGCGGAATCTACACTTTGATACTCTAGAGGTATTTATCAATGGAACAGTACCAAACAAAGAACAATGAACAAAACACAAACTGCTTCAATATTATTAAAACAATAATAGAGTACTCTCGTGTAGTACTAGGGTTACAACCATTGAAGCGGTTAGTTCTTTTATTAGATGTATCTCTATCTCTTATGCATTATCTAAACCACTTTAAAACCAGGATTTCCTTTTATACTCCCACAATGGTGTCCTTTATAAGTTATACTACCAGGACATTTTTCAGGATCAGTTACAATTATAATCAATATACAAATCTTCCTTAAATATAAAGATATCAACATTCCATAATTATCTCTTTGCTTACTTATCTCATAAGTCAGCAAGCTTTTGACCATCTACAGTATTACCTTTCTTCTAGCAGTTATTTTCTAACTCTGACAGTACTAAGTTTTGTACTGGCAGTACTAACTCCATTGATCTTCTCTTTAAATTGTAAAGTTCAGTTACCTTGGTGAATCCAAAAAATAACATTAGTTGAGACTTGTTGTGCTATATCTAAGTGTATGCGGAATCTAACTTTGATACTCTAGATAGGTTATTTTATCAATGGTACAGTACCAAAAAAAGAACATATGACAAAACACAAACTGCTTCTAATATTATCTAAAAACAATAATACGAGTACTCTTCAGTACTAGGGTTACAAAACTTGAAGCTTTACGTTTCTTTCTCTTAGGATGTATCTCTATCTCTAAGCATATCTAAAATCCTTAACCTTGGATCTCCTTTTTAATACCCCAAGGAGTCCTTTTCAAGTTACATTACTACCGATCTTTTTAGGTTACAGTTACAATATAATAATATATAAAATCTTCCTTAAAATATAAAAGATATACATTCCATAATTATATCTTTGCATCCTTATTCCAATTCAACAGCTTTGACCTATCAGCAGTATTAACCTTTCTTCTAGCGTATTAACTAACTCTGTCAATATAAGCTTTGTACTGGCAGTAACTAATCCATTGATCATTTCTTTTACCTTGTAAGAGTATGTTACCTTGGATGAAGATCCAAATTAACAATAGTGAGACAATTTGTTTGTTTATACAAAGTGTATGCCGAATCTACACTTTGTTACTCATAGAGGTTAATTTATCAATGGAACAGTACCCAATACAAAGGACAATGAATCAAACACAAACGGCTTCAATAGTATTTAATAACAATAAATAGAGAGTACTCTTGTAGTACTAGGGTCTACAATCCTTGATGCTTTCCGTTTTTTCTCTTAGATGTATCCTATCTCTTAAGCATATCTAAAACCTTAACCTAGGAATCTCCTTTTTACACCACATGGAGTCCTTTACAAGATAACTACAAACTTTTTAGGTTCATTTACAATTATTATCATGATATAAAATCTTCCTAAAATATAAAAGATATACATTCCATATTTATCTCATTGCATCCTTATCTCCAAGTCAACAACTTTGACCATCAGCAGTATTAACCTTTCTTCTAGCAGTATTAACTAACTCTGACAGTACTAAGTTTGTACTGGCAGTACTAACTCCATTAGTACTCTCAGTTATACCTTGGCAGTATTAACTCTTGATGAAGATTTATTCCCAACAATCCTCCCCTAAACTTGTGATTTATCTTCCAATCCCAAGTTTCTTCTGGATTAAATCTTCTTGTCTTCTGATGATGATTCTTTCAAACACTCTTCTATTTTTGCCTTGTGATCTGATGAACTTTTTAGTAGTTCATTGCGTGTTTTGTACTCTCATGATCAACCTCCAATCTTTTCCTCAGCATCTTGGATAGCATTTCTTGACTTAGAGGATACTTCTTTTCTGTAAACATATGTATAGCAATCCCATTTTGCATCAGCAGTATATGAACTCCACACAAATCATATAAACTCCAACTAAGCAGATTATATTCATTCTGATTCATCTAAATTTCACTCTTCTCATCAGGCTCAAATAAAGTATGCAGATCTCCCCAAAGCATCAAATCATATCCTTCTAGTCTTGAAGCACTATACCTTTCTTTGACTTGCCTTTGTTTTTGTAATCCACTAAATCTTGTTATCAAAGTCTTCAAGCAATCTCACTCAAAAACCTTATAGTTCCTTGGAACTGCCATTGCTCTGATGATTTGATAATAAATGAAATTTTCTGTCAAATCAAACGTCTTTCAATCCATAATTGGTACTTTGTAGATAGAGAGATTCAATCCATCTTCTGCAACATCTTCTCTTGGTATATGTCTAATATCCTTTGAGATCTTATTCTAATATCTAGGTTCCACCTTTTGTCTCTTACTTCTTGTGCTTTTTCTTGGAAGAAGATAGTTCTTTCTTTTTGCATCCAGTTCTTTAGAAACTTCTTTCATTTCCTTGTGTGTAATCAACATCTTCTTTCTATTATTTTCAGTAGACTTCATCCTTTCACTTCCAAAGTTCTAAAATCCATAGGCTCAATTTGTTGTTAAATCCCAAAACCTTTTTCAAATAATTGGACCTAATCTCATTATAAAGAACTTCCCTTGAATCACTTAATCTTGTAGTTTCCTGAAGTCTTCCAAGTATTTAACCATATTCCTCCTGCTTGGGCAACTGTCTTTGGTTTCATCTGTAGAGACTGTACCTTATGACGTAAGGATCATTTCCAAATCTATTTCTTAGAAGACTTGGTCAGGACATAGCTCTTTGCCTTCCTGTAATCCCATTGTCCTGGCCAAATTTCTTCATCCTTGCAATCTGTGCCCTTTGTTTCTTCCATCATTTTGTTCTTGCTGTCTACATGGCTTCAGCCAACAAAAACTCAACCATTTTCTTGTTTCAAGCTCCCTTTCTTGACTTTTTCTTAGCTCAAGCTCTGTCATTATTGGCTTTTTCCCTTGTCTTTTATTGTCCTTTTCTCTTAACTCCTTCTTCTATAAGTAACAGTTCTTCCAGCAGTACTAATATTTACCTCAGTAGAGTACTAACCACTAGAACTTCACTAGCAGTACCTTTTGTTGCTCCAGCAGTACTAACTTCAGAATTCCCTTTCTCACTGCTTCCTTGATCTTGAATGACTTTAGTGGGAGTAACTTCTTGTATAATAGGTTCAGTTTCAGTGCTTGCTTTCTCTTGAACCTCTGCATCAGATAATTTCCTCCCTTGTTTGGAAGAATCATCTTCAACATCTTCAGAAAGGACAACCTTGGTTCTTTCTTGCTTTCCTAATCTTGACTTGATACTCTAACTTCTTAATCCTGAGAATAAGCTTAGTGAAAGCAGAACTGTAAGTTTGATTTGTCTTCTTCAAGTCATCCTCCAAGACTCAATTTCTCAGATAGTTTGGTAACCAAATTTGTTAATTCATTTAATTTCAAGCTACCCTCATCACTTCAATGTAAGTGAACAGCATAGAGAGGTGATTTATTGGGTGTTGGAATATGTTGTTATGCTCTAGGTGATGGTTGTGTTGGAGATGGGAATGATGCATCAGCAGTGGTATGATCAGGTGAGTGTTCAAGTGAAGGTGCAGGTGAGTGTTCAATTGAAGGTTCAAGTGAATGTAAAGGTTCAGGTATAGGTGAAGGTAAGGATGTGATTCTTGAACGTGAAGTGGAAGGTTCAGAAACAGTTAGCATAGCAGGAATAAGTGCAAACTTCTGGGCCTGATATCCCTTTGTAGGCCATCTTATATTGTAAAAAATTTTATGCTAAGAGAGGGTACAAGGATTTGTTCATCTGAGTGTTGGTTGAAGTTGTTCCTCTGCTATCTATGCATATTTGAATTGGAACCTAGGGTACATTAAAAAACTTATGGGGGCTTGATATTGGACACCATATGCCATCAAAAAATCATCCTAGAAAATTATATTCCTATTTGTAATTAAAAGGATGATAACAGCTGTTGCAATGTTACATACTAAACTGCTCCTAAAGCAGTCTCTTTGGGCTAAGACAATGTAAAATTGTTGTGATAAGAAAACCTCCCATTGAGGTGAAAAGCACCCTTTTGAAAAGTTAACTTATCGGAATCTGTGTGATATCCCATGAGTACCAACTGCTCAAAAATCTCTGAGTTGGGAATAGAAGTAATACTATCATGATCTTTCTGTGGAAACCGTAGAGGGGGGTGAATACGTTTCCTTTTAAAAACTTTAAATCTTTTGTATCAATTATTAAATCACTCTCTGCCGGCGGTCCCATAAATATATGGGGGCCGCCTAGTACATTAGGGGGCCGCCCTATTTAAAGGGACCGCCTCCAGAAGAGGTTTTCAGACTAGATCATGTGTATCAAATCACCAATCAAGTTTGACGCAATATGAGAATTGTCGATATTGGATTTACAATAACTAGCACATATTCTACCAATATATATCCACACTCACAATGTTTACTACAAAGAGCTACACAACCATGACTAACACAACATACATAACAATTCACACAATCATAAGCACAATGCAAGTGTAAAAGTAAAGCGATAAATGTAAAGACATAAGTAAAGAGAAAGGTAAAAGAAAATGCAAACCGACACGATGATTTATAGTGGTTCGGTCACGAAGCTCCTCTTCGCCCTACTCCACTCCCTGAGTATCCAACTCGAGAGTTACTTCACTACATAACTTCGGATCTTGATGATGACCGAAGTTATTCTCTTGCACTTGAGGAAAAAAGGAAATGATGAAAGATTGAATCACATTTAAACAAGATTAAACAAGTTTAATGATCAAAGAGTTTAGAAATATTTAGTGAGATCTAGAAAGAGAAGGTACTGAAAAAATCGTGCAAAAGAGAGGTGAAAATGGTTGGATGTGAACCACTATTTATAAGAGCTGAAAACTACCAGTCTGTCAACGGCGGTCCCAGATATATTAGGAGGCCGCCGGACAATTAAGGGGCCATCGGCCTATTTAAGGGACCGCCCCGACAGACGCTCCCATTTTTGTCTTTTTGTGGTGACAAACTTGTCTGGTAAAAGTTAAACATGTTTTGGGGGGAAAAGAACCAGATTTTGAAATTCAAATTAATTACCAAATAAAACATTTCTTTATAATTCAAAAATAATTTGTCTAAATAATTTTTGAGAAATATTTTTGGTATATTTATAAAAATATAAAGTCTAAGACAAAAACTTATTTCTTTGATCATCCTATAAGTTTAATGTTGTTTGTATATACCTTACGTGATTTACGTCGGGTGCAAACAAATGTCGGTGTTGATGTAGACTTAAGACGTCGAGAGATGTAGATGCATGTATGCTTTGATTATTTGTGATTACAAGTAACTTGCGCACTTTACGTTATGTATTACAAGTCACATATTTGTCATCACCAAAACATAAAGAAATCGTATAGATTAAATATCGTAATATTTGCACTAACAAAATTCCTAACAATATTCAATCTATATGTAATAATTTGGATATCAAGGTACGTGGTCGTAAGAATAAATAGATTACCTGATGTTATTAAATCATTTGTAGTCTAGTCTGTATGTGTACCTTCCTTTAAGGAAGTATGTTGCCTATGTAATGGGCTGATATGCGAGATTCACTCAAATCCATTGTACTGGACTGCTTTTTGAAGTAATAAATTTAGCGGAGGAACGCTTTACCTAAAAAGATGTATTTTTTAATTTTTGTATTGTTTTTAACCTTTTATATGTTTTTTTAATTTTCATATTTTACTCTGTATTTTTTATTTGAATAAATGAAAATTGGTTTGTTTGAAATAATGAAAAAAGAAAATAAAACTGTGAGTGAGTGAGTAATATTTGCACTAAACAATCCCCCCCTTTTTTGATGGATGGCAAAATATCGTAATCTATATAACACATAGTAAAGTTTAAAAGTTACTCGTTTACACCTCCTTCTCCCCCTTTTGTCGAAGCAAAAAGGTATTATGTGGATATGAGAAGAAGATATGAGAACATGGTATATGCTCCGGGTATATACGTTAGAGGAATGAGAAGAAGATAGGTGCTCCGAATATATAGGTTTGAGGAGAAGATATGAAAAATAAAGGTGAAGGTGATTGTGTGTTTCTTAGATAGTTTAGAAAAGGTAATGATATGTGAGAAGTAGGCAAGATAATAGGGTAGGTACTTCGAGTGTATATGTTGAAGGAATGAGGAAAAGGTAGGTGATCCATGTATATTGGTTGGAGGAATGAGAAGACAACATAAGAAATAAGGTTGAGGTAGTTTTGAAGTGGAGGACGTGAAGTATTTGGAGTACGAATGAACCCATCATCATATTTGACAATCCCCAATTCTATGTTCCTATAAAGGTGAGCTTGCATCATCCTAGTGAAGTCTTCTATCATCACGGTTTAACCAACTCCATACTATTTATCGACATATCTCCTAGCTCCCCCTTGCTTATTGCATCCCCATGATAATTACATTCCTTAAAAATGGACTCTAGCGGATCCATGGATCAAATAAATTACCATCAAAACTCAAGACGTTTGATGAATTCAATTTAAATGAGTAGGACGCTTGTAAGTGCTCCCCCTCGGTGTAAGCTCCCCTTTGTTTGAGGCACCAAGGAATCAAGATATGGACGTGTGCTACAAAACAAAAGTTAGTAGACAAGTGCACATATATATATAGCAAGATATTATTGGGAGACTAGACATGCATTTTAGGTGTTAGTATTCTAAAGTATGACACATTAAGAGAAAGTTAGAAGCTAGACACATGCAATGATTGTTTTAAAATCAACAATCTAAATGATATAATTAAAAGACTCAAGACATATGTTTAAGGACAAAGATTAGACCAACTTTTAATAAACGAGAATAGAATTCGTTTATTGATTGACACAAAAATATTATGAAAATGACCTATTAAAAGTAGACGAATGACATTTAATATCTTGGTGAAATATGTCAAAAAAATATATACTTTAAAAGGACAAAAAGAAAAATAAGACGAGGATAGAAACGATGTGCTCTTGGATGTGAATGAAAATGATTCCATAGAGTACGAAATAGTGAGGAAAAGTTGAGCGTTATCTAAGAAGGGACGGGTTGACGAGAGGTTGATAGAAAAGTTGGATTTATAATTTGCATAATAATTGATGTGCAATTGATCCTATCGAGACAAAGGTGGGATGATTGGAATTTAAAGGTTTGTTTGGTGTTTTGTTATTGACAAGTTGAGGAACAAAGTGGGGATGTGAAATGAGGCTGGTAGTTTTTCATGAGTAATAAATAATAAAAGAGGAATCAACAATGTAGGTGAGCTCAATAATCACTTCGATGATTTAATATCTTCTTTATGATTCTTCTCTTTCTAGAAATTGGAAGTTTTGTGAAGGAGTGTCATTTGCATTTTGCAAGGTGCATTAAATATATTAGATGAAATAATTATGTTGTCAAGGATATAGGGGAATTCTTAATAGTAACAATACTTATTAGAAGAGAGGAAGAACATTTTGGAGTGAGAAGAATGCTATGAATTTAAAGTCAATTAAGTATTTGCGAGATATGAGGACCCAATGTTGGTATGTGAGGGGATGTTTGTGAAGTGATGGATTGTAAGTCTATTGATTGTAAGCAATGTGTTTGATAATGAGACATGTTTTATTATGAAAATTCACTTGACTCTTAAAAACATAAGCAACGATGCTTATGAGTGTTGGGATATGAGGATGACGCATTAATCAATAGAGAGATACTGGGTATAGGTTTGGGTGTGAAGTAGACGTCAACTCGTAGCAGAAGAGAGGAAGTGTTAGGTTATGGAATTAAAAAAGTGAATGGTATTACAAGCTGCTGCCAGCGGTCCCAAATATATACGGGGGCCGCCAGAATAGATATGAGGGCCGCCGGACCACCAACAAGAGGGATGTTAGGAGAAATTGACGCATTTTTCGAAAAGAGTAACATTTTAATTTGCATTTCGTCTAATTATAAACTTAAGTACTTGGACTGAAGTAGTTAAGTTGTCATGACACGAAATAGAACACGGATGTAACACCCCCATTTTTACAATATAGCAGCGGAAGCTAATCTGGGGTATTACTTCATGGATACAACAATCATAATCATAGAAAACCGGTAACCAAAAGAGCTCCGTTTATTCAAAAGATTGTTATCATTCATTTTCAAATCAGACGTTTTACAAAGGAAGGTCCAAAAATCTAGAACATAAATTGTGAATGATAACAAGTTTTATCCATCTTTATGTACATGCCCACTCCCCTGCAATAAGTGTCAATTACCTAAGGATAAAACATGCATAAAAAAGGGTCATACACAAAGGTTGAGTGAATTTCATAGGTTTGAAATGTAATAGTGATAATACAAGTTTTAATGGAATATTTATTTGAAGGGTAATTATTATGGGGAACATTATTTATTGGCATCTAAGCCAGACATCATACATCAGGGAATTCAACGTAGTTGATATTGGTTAGGGACAGATGTCCCCGTGGAAAAGGTAACGTGCCGAAGGTTACCTATTAGGACATATATAGTGCGTTTGCTACCCATTGCATGGAAGTATACCAACGGAGCCATCACCCCCAATAAGATCTTTTCTCAATATTCGGTTCTCTCACGCAATGCAAGTAAGTAAAGATACTATTGATATGGAATTAATGCACTGGAAGCTACTTAGGTCCATTAATATATGGAATGCTGACATTTAGAAAACACTCTGCATTCATGGGTTTATATAGGTTTCACAAGTTTATAATTTTCAAAAGATTGAAATATGGGGGTATGAATTCATATGCCTTTTGAAAAGTAATCACATTGTTATAAGTTAAATGTGTTTATAAGAGGTGTTTTGTAACAAGGCATGTATCCCCCTCGCGGGTTGTTAAAGCATGTACAATATGTAAAAGCTGGAGGGCTATGATCTCAACTCAATAGGTAGATGTAATAAATATTTGAAATGAAAGACTGACGACCTTATCACATTCTTATACTGGGATTGTTGATATAGCAAAATGATAGTGAACTGCCACGTCACGCAACCTGAGTAAATTTGGTTGAGTCTTAGGAGAATTGTACTCTAGAACTTGGTTTAGAGTGTCTAATATTGTTCATGAGTTTGATGAAATGTTTGGAATTATTGTATCACGTTAGGGCCATCATAATTCAAAGTCATTCTGTATACATTTGAGGAGATAGGCACTTTAAATCGTAAACCAACAACTCAGTCAGAAACATATAACCTAAATGAAACCTCTTAAATATGAAGCTTCCATAGTTTTGTGAATCCAGAATATAATAAGTTTTTAAGCGTGGGTTTAATCAATATCTGAAATGTTAAGCTACGAGAAGCGTTAATTAAGTTATATATTGTAAGGTTTTAACCTTGATTTTTACTTTTTTCAAAATTTACATTTTAGACTTTGAGTTGAAAAGTGGTAGGAATTTACCTTGGAGTTTGCATTTTTCGACTTTGACGGCCTTCACTTTAAAAGATATACCTAAGTTAAACCTTGTACTTTGGATAGTGAACATAATAGACCCCTGTTGTCTATTAACTTTGATAAAATGACTTTTTAGCCCTTTAGTTATAAGTATCCCGAAAGTTTCGATTATACCCCTTGCACGGGATTATCAATTACAAAATCACTGTCCAAATTGCCATGAAAGTTATTTAAACATTTCAAAATTCATTTATAAGTTATATAAACTAAAAGATGAAAGGTTTTATCTAATGAAAAGTTAAATCAACAATTTCGTTAAGATTAGGAAGCAAAACGGGTCAAATTAGGGTTTTAAAACGAATACGCGCGGGTTTTAAGTTCTAATTCCTTCATTATTCAAATAAAGTGGTTATTTCTAATTTTAGTTATAGCATGCTAGGTTATATAATAACAACATTTAACCATGTATGATCATTTAGTTTTATGAAAAACCGAATTAGGTTTTAGTGTACGGTTTTGGATCAAAATGGAAAATGAGCATGAATTGAGTTATGAAACTTTAACAAGAGTTTATTTAGGATAATATGAACATTATAAGAGTGTAGGAGCAGAAGTAGAACATCCAGAACCTGGGTTTGAGCTTATAGCTTGAAAACGGGTCGAAATCGGGACTTTTAGCTTCGTACGCCTAGAATAACGACTCCCGGGCTTCTTTTCTTAGTTTCTTTTGCTTTACTTATGTTCTTGGGACTTCTTAGGATCTTTTAGAATACATATTGAGCAAAGGATTGCTTTTATGATGGGTTATAGAGGAGGAAGTAAGGGATGAGTAGAAATGGAAGCATAACACTCCTATTTATAGTGTTTCAACCCTTAAAGGCCAAGGTTTCCTTATGATTCTGATTTAGGATGTGTGGAACAGCTAGAGGGTCATGTGGGAAGTCTACATGATGAGTCATGTAAGATAGAAATCAACTAGAAGGTGTTGTAAGCAGCTTAGGAAGGTAAGTTTCTTAGTCATTAGGTGCTTGTTTGCAAGAAAAGTTCTAAAATGGGTCAAATTGCATGAAAGGTGTATACGGGTTCAAGTAGGGCACGAATTGTGTTTCTATGCTTGGATTTCGTATACATTTGATTAAGAATGATAGGTTATTTGATAGGTGGTTTGGGTTAAAATGGGTAGAAAATGAGTAAACGGGTCAAAAGTTCCAGTTAGGGCATAATTAGGGTTTCTTGGATTCGTTTCTTGTATAATTGAAGTAGAATGATGAAATTATGGTGGATTATGAATGATAATGTTGTAATTTATGTTATTTCAACTTATTTGAGAGTTGGTTTCGGTTTACAATGGATAAAAATTAAGAAACGAGTCATGGTATAGAAACTAGCTCGGTTTTAGGGTTTAGGGTTTTGAATTAGGTTTTTGAGTGTAAAAATAATTAGGGTTTACACATTGTATATTGAGTGTAGTAGCTTGTATATAAGTGGTGGTGAAGAAATTAGAATGAAAACGGAGGTAAAACAACTATTTTGGATGTCATGCTTAATGACTTGCATATTGTGCTTTCAAAGACTTGTACTTTGATTTGAAGAGATTTTATATTTCAAATGAGATGTTATATTACTTCTACATATTCTTTAATAGTTTGTACATTCACTTTAGATATTATTCCTTCATGGAATTAGGGTTTAGAGGTATACGATAACGGTTTAAAGTCCGTTTTGATATAATGTTGCGAATAGTACATTATAGGAATAATGTACTTTGTAATAAGGATATGATGATATTGACTTGACATATTGTGATGTTTGCTTGACATATATGAAGACAGGATTGCCATAGATAGGTTGCATGAGCTCGTCTACTTTAGTTATGTAAGTTACATGACATACTGAGATATTGACAATGCAAGTAATGTAATAAAGCGAAAATCTTCCCCGTACAATTGTGATCATAGTAAAATAGATTGATTTTGCATTTGATGAAAATTCTTGGGTTGTTATAGTCTCCACCCCTTACAGAAATCTCGTCCCGAGATTTAATTGAAAGTTGTAGTGGTATTGTTTGGGAATAGATATGGGTACTGGGCATGAATTTGATTTTTATGTTAGGTTAATCAAGGTCACAAGTCCACATGTGTGATGCATGTATAATTATGTTGTACATCATAATTATAATTACTTCCTTTCACACGTCTACTTATTTCACCAAGGTTACACATCCTTGATCGACAGCCAATAGAATTTCTCCGGATTCTGATAGAACCTGGGTGGATGGAATACTTTGATTTATGAAACCTATGGGTTATGGGCCCACCATGCTTCTGCTGCGCCATTCTGATCGTAAAGAATCGTTATCCATTAACCTTTAAAAGTCAACATCGAATAAGAATGCTATCATAAGTCTTTGTCAAAACTTTCATACCTAGTGGTATTGAAATCATTTGACATTGTATAGATTCTTGTGTGTTTCCTTGTTATTACGTTGCAGGATAATCGAATTTTTTTTAGAATACGACAGATCATATGAAACTAGGTTGAGATAGTAGGTGAGGATAAACAGGTCTTTCGTGAAAATCATCTAAAAAGTTAGGAGAGGTGTTTCCTGGTGAAGCCAGAGAATAGTCTGATAAAGCCAAGATATAATTAAGAGAATGTGTAGAGGAAAAAAAATATCCTCAACATCGGAATCAAATAGGATAATAAATAAGGGGGGGATTAGATTATTTGGGAGTTAGACATAATTTTGTTAACAACTCTGTCGTAAATAACTTAAAGTTAATTTAGGGTATTAATATAGTATAATAGTTATGTATCTTTACATACTGATCCAGAATGTAGTGGCACTGAGGAATTTGGATGGCTGAAAATTGAATGTGGTTATATGTTAAGGTTTTGACCTTGTTCTCTTTATCCTTGGCGCTGATACAATCTGTAACCACCCCTATTTTTACAATATAGCTGTCAGAAGCTAATCTGCGGTATTATGTAACACAACCCCAATATGGGTTCGACAGCGGAAACATGGGTTGGAGAGTTGTTACTTAAGCGATCAACAGCACGAGTTAGGAGACCGTCCTCTATATGTGTCGTTAAATTTGTATACATCTGGATTAATTAGAACTTGTTTGTTACAAATAGCCGAAGCTTAAATTGTTCTTCATGAAAAGTAAAGATTTTTAAGACATAACAAATATTTCCCATAATGTTAATGCTTCAATTCTTGATATAGTATGATCCTAAATGGTGTCCACCAATGTATCCTTGTTTCTTGTACTTATTGACCTGATGAAAATCTGCTTTAAATCGTCACATAAAGTTGGTGAATTCAAAGGTTTGTAATGTATAATAGTAGGACCACAAGATTTCTAATGTTTTAGTCATGTAAACACATACAATATCTTAAAGTAATTACGAAGTGCACTAAGTCTTGACACCGAAGCTCGACATATTCGTATGCAATTTAATGCACTTAATGTGCCCATGTTGATGTTACCAAAACCGCAAACATCCAAACTTGTTCCGGACATGTATCTGTTCGTTGTTTCGAGTACTGCGAAACTGGTGATGGCTCTCATTCCCGAACTGGAATGTCACCCCCCCACAAATAGATCTATTCTTAAACATTCGCGCGCGTAACTAGCAATTGACAGTTCATGATATTGGGCAATTGTGGGTTAGCGATCTTGGCCAACTCGTAATTATGTTTAAAAGGTACTTGCGTCCTATTATAAAACAATAGCATGTTTCTCACCCCAAAGTTTGCAAAACATTATATTGTATTAAAAGCGGGGCTAATTGAATACCACCGTAAAGTGAATGATTGATTTATCTAAATCAAGTAAGTGTATCGCCTCGGCAATTTTGAAGCAACTAATTAATTATAGGACCGTTATGAGTATAATGTATTTCATATAAATAAAACATCACATATTGCATAGCTACACCACCACCTAATAGTTTTTATTAATTCCTTAAAAGTTGAAACAATAATCAACTCGTACTTTGTTAAATTAAAGTATATGTACTTGTACTCGTAAAGAAAATATTATTTTCATTTACTAACGCATCGTTTGTAAAAAAAATGTATGATTTAATAATGATATTTTATTATTAAATTAATTGTTTTTATAAAAAGATTGGTATAAAAATAAAAGTAATGCGCGCGAGTTTTAAAACTTCATATCTTTATCGTTTCGACTCCGTTTCATACGTTTCTTATGTCCACGTCTTCAGTATTAAAAATAAATTATCAAAAAAACAATCATTTTATTTTTATAAACGTTTTAGACCTTAGGAACAGTAACTTTTAGCTGTTCATCACAGGTTCTATTTAATATTATTTTTTTAGATTTAATTTTTACGTACTTGTTTAAATCATAACTCAGTTCGTTATATTTATAACACCGTTTCATGAAGATTCCTTATGTCTTTGGATTAGTATGATGAAAAATCTTATCAATTTATTTTATTTATAAATTTTTATAACCATGATGAACAGTAGTATTTACTATTCATTATCAGTTTATAATAAATGGTTTATATAGAATTAATTGTATATCTCTTCGTAAACTACGTTAACTTGTTGTTATAATTCGTTTTTCGAGTTCTTTATGTCGTGGGTTCGTATAAGGATGATTTACTCAAAAATATTATTTTTACAATTTTATACCCTGTTGAACAGTAATCTTGTGCTGTTCATCTCAGCTTATTAAACTATTTTTACAAAGTTATGCTCATATTATATAACTTGTAAATGTCGTAACTTGTTCGTTATAATTCCGTTTTTCGAGTTCCTTACATGCTCACGATATTATAGGGCATTATTTTTATAAAATATAAAACATAGGGTTTATAATTCGAATTCCAACAGTAGCTATTTAATAAAATTAGGGTTTTCAATTTACAAGTTAGTTTACAATCATTTTATTTAATGAAGACTTGCACCATTTCATCTACCAGTGTTGTACCGTATATTTCACTTGTATTTACGTCTCTAAATGCTCATGTCTTTGTCATATGAAACTCATCATATACTTTATTTAACTTTAAAATAAAACTAGGTGCGTGATTAAAACTATCTTGCAACAGTATGTTACAATAGTAAATTAATGGAATGAGTATGAAAACTTTAAATAGACTCTATAGAGACAAATAGGATGATGAACACAAGGAGTCAACCCAATCAAGCCTTCAAAATCAAACTTAAATCAAGTAAAACCTAGACTAAGTTTTTTGATAATTCCTTGTTATCCCGATATCCCAGCTTCCCTAACACCTGAGTAGCCATTAGGTAACCTTAGATTGAAAACACTTGAATGCTTGGAATACCTTGGTTGCAGGATTAAAATGAAACCTAAAAGTTTTAGTGTGAGTGGGTTGAGGTACCAAAGAGGACGAGAGTTTGCTTGATTTTTCTTGAAATGAGAGTGTCAGAGGATTATGGATCTAGCTTGCTTATATATAGTGCTAGGAAACCATGAAACTATTAATGAACCATGGAAGCTTAGATGGTTTAAGGACATGTTGTAAGAGACCTCTCCTCCTCCCTAGGCAAGGGATTCGGCAAAAGGGCACCAAGGACACCAAGGGGTACCAAGATTAGACAATCTTTAGGAATTAGGGTCCAAGGTACATAAGTGTAAGGATTTACAAGTTGTAAAAAGAATTAATAAGGATTAAATGATTTAATTCAAGTGTAACATGCTATATCCGGTTTTGAGATGATATAAGTGAGGAAAATAAATAAATTTTGAGTATTGGGTATATGAAACGTTAGAAAAAATGGGGCCCACCCCCTTTTCTGTGTGTTGTGTATTTTTGTGTCATGAGTGAAGGGGTATTTTTTTTTTTGTTGAAATGAGATGACGCTGAGGTGGCAGCGGTGGGCCCAAATGCAGAGGCAAAGCTTCTTCACCGTACCCTTTACTCTTATAGTTACAAACTCAAACAAGTTGTTCGAACTTTCTAACCGAAATAGTGATAATTACACTCTCATTTTCACTTCTTCACATCCGCTTCATAAGGAAATTCAACTACAATAACTTCACAAATTTACACTTTTACCCTACAAACAAACAAAAAAGTGAAAAACATGTCAAACTACTAAGGGCAAAACCGTAACTTCCTCAAAACAAAAATCATCCCGCTCACTTTCCAATTTCAAAATTCAAACACAATTTTCCTTAACTTCTTGATCTCACGATCCCACGTGAACTCAGGACCTCTCTTGGAGTTCCATCGAACTTTGATGATGGAATACGACTTTGCCTTAACTTCTTGATCTCACGATCCAAGATTTCCACTGGTTCTTCTACAAAGTGGAGTTTATCATCAATGTGTATTTCATCTAACGGAACTGCCAATGGCTCGTCAGATAAACACTTCTTTAGATTGGATACATGAAATGTGCTATGAACCCTGCTTAACTGTTGGGGTAGTTCGAGTCTATAAGCAACGGTTCCCACTTTGGCTAACACCTTGAAAGGTCCAATATACCTCGGGTTCAACTTTCCCCGTTTTCCAAAACGTACGACCCCTTTCCAAGGTGATACCTTTAACATAACTCGATCACCAACTTGAAACTCTAGAGGCTTACGCCTCACATTGGCGTAACTCTTTTGGCGATCACGAGCAGCTTGCATTCTGTGCTTAATTTGGACAATCTTCTCGGTGGTTTCATGAACAAGTTCTGGACCGGTGAGCCGAGCATCTCCGACTTCGGCCCAACACACAGGCGATCGACACTTTCGGCCATAAAGTGCCTCGAATGGGGCAGCTTTAATACTAGCATGATAACTATTGTTGTACGAGAATTCGATCAGTGGTAAGTGTCCTTCCCAACCATTCCCAAAATCCATCACGCAAGCGCGTAACATATCTTCGAGGGTTTGAATGGTTCTTTCGCTTTGTCCATCAATCTTCGGATGGTATGCCGTACTCATATCCAGCCGAGTACCCATAGCCTTCTGAAATGACCTCCAGAAATTTGACGCAAACCGAGGGTCACGATCACAAATGATCGAGACTGGTATTCCATGCCTTGTGACCACTTCTTTCAAGTACAGTCTTGCTAGTTTGTCCATAGGGTCAGTTTCCCTCATCGGTAAAAAGTGTGCAGACTTAGTGAGTCGGTCTACAATTACCCATATGGTGTCGTTTCCACTTTGCGTTCTTGGGAGTTTGGTGACAAAATCCATAGTGATATTTTCCCATTTCCATTGAGGAATCGCTGGTTGTACCAGTAAGCCAGATGGTTTTTGGTGTTCGGCTTTGACTCTTAAACACGTCAAACACTTGCTAACATAGGTGGCAATGTCAGCTTTCATGTTAGGCCACCAGTATAGTTGCTTCATGTCCTGGTACATCTTATCGGAACCCGGGTGAACAGAATATTTCGACTTGTGAGACTCATGCATAATCAGAGTCCTTAGGTCACCGTAGCGCGGCAACCAACTTCTGTTGTTTAGACACATTGTCCCGTCCGCACGTGGTTCCAATTTCTCCTTCCTGGGTTTTTCTGGGTCCTTTGAATTCTCAATCAACATACCTCCTACGTCTTCGGACTTGAGGTTTTCTGGTTTTCTTGCCTCAATCTGAGCCTCCAAAATCCGCTTGGGAAGGTCCAAACCAATAGTCATAACTAAGGCCCGAACCCGTAATGGCTTTACTCGTTCCTTTCTGCTCAATGCATCGGCCACTACATTTGCTTTTCCTGGGTGATAGCGGATTTCACAATCATAATCACTAAGCAATTCCAACCAACGGCGCTGTCTCATGTTTAATTCCTTCTGATCGAGGATGTGTTGTAAACTTTTATGGTCAGTGAACACTGTACACTTTGTCCCGTACAGATAATGCCTCCAAATCTTTAGAGCGAACACTACTGCGCCTAACTCCAAATCATGAGTGGTGTAATTTTTCTCATGAATCTTTAGTTGTCGTGATGCATAAGCAATCACTTTTTCTCTCTGCATTAGCACCGCGCCCAACCCTTTGATTGAAGCGTCACAGTAAGCGATAAAGTCTTCATTTCCTTCGGGTAACGCTAGAATTGGTGCACTACACAACTTTTGCTTTATCAACTGAAAAGCTGCCTCCGCCTTGTCACTCCAATCAAACTTGATCTTCTTTTGAGTCAGCTTGGTCATTGGCTTGGCGATCTTTGAGAATCCTTCAATGAATCTTCGGTAGTAGCCTGCTAGGCCCAAAAATTGACGAATCTCCGTTGCAGACTTAGGAGATGCCCAATCTTTGACGGATTCAATCTTGGCAGGATCCACATGAATACCCTGACTGTCGATCACGTGACCAAGGAACTGTACTTTAGGGATCCAGAATTCGCATTTAGAGAATTTGGCATACAACTGTTCCTTCTTAAGCAACTCCAAGATTAACTTGAGGTGCTCTGCATGCTCTTGCTTGTTCTTCGAGTATATCAGAATATCATCAATAAAGACAATTACGAATTTATCAGTAGGGTTGCACTACTCGATTCATAGATAAAATAAAGTGCAGCAGTGCTATCAAACCCAATCGGGCATAACTTGAAACTCATAATGTCCATATCGAGTTCTGAATGCGGTCTTTGGAATATCTTCTTCACGAACCCTTAGTTGATACTAACCCGATCTCAGGTCGATCTCCGAGTAGACACTCGATCCTCGTATACGCCACCCAAGATTTTTCATCCTCGGTATTTTCCTCCTTAGTTGTCTCAACTTAATCGTTCAAGTTTCAAATTTATTGTGGTGATTAAGGTTTAAACCCTAATGGTCTTATCCATTCCTTTCGACTTAAAGCGTTAGTTATAACGTTCTCCTCTCTAGGGTGATAACGGACTTCATACCTATGATGGCCTTACAAAGACTAAGTTCCATGGCATTTTGTCAGCGTTGAATGGGCGATTCAGTAAATTCTCTAATAACGAGCAATTTGATGGCGAATTGTCCTAGGGAAACTAATGATGCGTCTTGGCTTTTCAAGACAGGATTTAGTGTAAGATATTGTCGACTTTCAACACTGAGATGGCGTAAGGGTCTTCTTAGTTGCTATGATTACTAACTTAGTTTCTTGTGTCAAACACGTTTATATGAATACGTACACAAAACTTGATATAAATAGGAAATTAGTTGCTGACAAAAGTTTTATGGTGACTATTCTTAGCACGGCATGGTCCTTCCTGAATTATACATAGGTGATCAGGCTATGTATATTTGAGGGCTAACGATGCGATGCTCATTTTTGTCAAAATTATGTTATGCATAAATAAGTATCAAAGAGTTTTATAAGATGCCAAAATAATTCACAAGGTGGATGTATGGTTGTTGATAAAATGAAAATAAAATGGTTTGCGAGAAATCGTATGATGGTTTATATGACGATAGCTAAATGACTTATGGGATGACAATAAAGTAGTTTATGTGATGAAAAATGGTTTCGTAAGGTAAGGACAAGGTAATTCATAAAGTGTTAGTAACGTAGCTTTTGAGATGTTTGCAAAATAGTATATATGATATCAAGAAGGTACTTCATAAGATGATGGTGAGGGAATTGAAAAAAAATAATGATAGTAACCTTGTTTATAAGGTAATGACGAACTAGTCTTTAGTTTACAAAGTATTAGTTGAGTGGTTTACAAGTGATGGTAAATTTGTTTATAAAACACAAGTGAAATAATTTATAAATGTTGGCAAAAGTTTTATAAGGTGATGGTAAAACAATTTTCCATGGTAATACCCAAATAGGTTATTAGGTAACAGTAAAATGGTTTATGTGATGGTAAGAACATAGTTAATAAGGTGGTATCTTATTAGATGATAGTAAAATAGTCTATTACAACAGTAAAATAGTTTTCAAAGCGATAGTAAAACAATTTATAAAATGCGTATTTATAACCCGATAGTGAACTGATTTATTTATGATAGTAAGACAGATTATTACAATAGTGGAATTGTTTACAAGGCGACTGTGGAATAGTTTATAGAACTTTAGTTTATCGAACGATGGTAAAACAGTTTGCCAATGATAGTAAAATGGTTTATAAAATGATAGTTTATTAATCGATAACCGGGTAGTTTGTTAAATGGCATCGGCTTTGTTTATGAGACGACACTAAAATTGTTTATGATATGATACCAAAATAGTTTCCAAAGGAATCACGTGACAGTTCATAATGTAATTGTAAGGAGTTTATGTTGAGGTAACAAATTGTTTATGAATGGATAACAAGATAGTTTTGAAAATTGACCATGGAAACAGTTTATGAGGGATAGCGAAATAGTTTAGTGTGTGATAGTGATGTGTTTCATAAAATCATGATGTTTTAGTAAGTGGTTTGCATGAATACATAGGGAGTTGAAATAAAATTGATGAAGTTTTCATAATATCATAATTTGATAGATAATTTAAATCATCCACGCGTACAACGAAATTCAAAAGAAAGTACAATACAATTTCCTATTGGAATTAAAGTCTACGAGAGTTTCCGCTTAGGGTTCACTAGGCACTACGAGAGGGTTTCTCTTTAAGCATGGACATTATTTGCTACGACACTTGAGCCTCTGAGAGCTTTTTCTTTCTGGTACTCGTTTACACGTTTCTGAAATTTCCACTTTGGACAATCACTCTTGAAATGTCCTAGTATTCCACACTTATAACAGATAACTTTAGCTTTCTGTTTTGTCACTGAGGGGCTTTGTTTTACTCTGAGGACTGGGGTCCTACAATGTCTAGTTTGATGACCCAACCGTTTGCAATTTCCACCTTTTCCTGCACACAAGCCAGTGTGGTGGAACATGCACTTGTTACACAATGGTTGTTTTCCAGCATAGCCTTTCTTGTTGCTCGGCCCGACAGCATGTGCTTTAATCGCCTTAGGTTCTTTGTTTTGTTGTTGGCTAGAGCTTCCCTTGTGGTCATCTTTCCACTTCCTCTTGTCGTTAGTATCCTCTGCTATCTTTCCTTCCTGCTGTTTGATCTGGTTCGTTGACTCGCGAGCCATGCGGGTCTTTGTCTCATAGATAGCAATAGTCTCGATAGCATTAGCCACTCGCTGGGCTATAATCTGTTCGACTTCCGCAAAACTCATCCCTTGCTTTGTGGTTGTCATTGTTTCCTGAAGGTCGCACGGAATAAAATGTATGTGAGATTTCATCCAAGGTAAAATCATGACACTCCATGATCACAACATATATATAAAGTGAGATCACGTCATGCAAAGGTATAAGGTGGGAGCAACCATGGCATAAATAAATCGACATCATACAGTAACATGTTCATAACCAACAATATAGATTAATACTTAATACATCGTTTTACCTGAATAAAAGAGTACAAGCTTTTCATTAATGCTACCAACCGAGTGTTACCCAAGTTTAGTGAGATACAATACAAATGGAGCTACACTGACTAATCTATCCGTCTATGGGCCAGAGTGCCTCTCAGGATTCCAGATGCTAGCCTATATGTTATCCCCAAGTGTCTTAATATGCTGTGGTGGTGGTCGTGATGGAGAGAGTGGTCTAGATCTCTTACGAGATGAAGGTGGTAAATCTGATGAAAGTAGTGGGTATCAGTAGGTGACGGTGGTACGGGTCTCATGGGTGAGGTAGTACTCTCATTGTTAGAATCAAATATTATGACAAACGGAGTGAATACTTCGGCACATGGTGTAGTAGTAGAAAGAAAGAACAATGTAGGACAAGGTGTGGTCGTGGCGTTGTGACAATTCGAGGCTTTATGTAAGTATAGTATGTAAGATAAACGTGACATGGCAAAATGGCATGTATCATGGTATGAGCATGCGATGGTATGAATGAGTGATGGTATAATATTATATAAGATAGATTAATGTCTAGATAATGTTTAGGACATACGAGTTTATAGCATACTTTGTCCTAAGAGATGCTCTAGTATTTATATAATAACTCTTATATAAACAAGTGTAAAATATATGCAAGGTAGGGTAGGTATATATATATGATAAGGTATGTACGTATATAAATTACGTAAGCATTTAGTATAATTAACAAATGCAACTCAATAGTGTATGTGTCCCTAAAAAAAAAACTTTTGTATGATGCAATGTTTGTGAAAACGGTTATAGTCCAAGTAAAATCATTTGACCTGGTGCTCTATAACCTAGGCTCTGATGCCAATCTGTAACACCTCCAAAATGGGTCGCAGCGGAATAAGGGTCAGTGAGTGTTACTTCATAGATCAATAGCACAAGATATGAGAACGACCTCTATATGAGTCGTTTAAAATTGATACATTGGATTAAATAAACTTGTTTGGTACAATAGCCCGAAGCTTAAAATTTTCATCTATGAAAAGTAAAGATTTTAAAACATAACAGCTATTTCCAAAATGTAATGCACCTAAATCTTTATAGTAATGACTCCAAAATGGTGACCACCAATGTATCCTTGTTTCTCGTACCTTATTGACCTGAGAAAAACATGCTTTAAAACGTCAACATAAAGTTGGTGAATTCACAGGTTTAATAAATGTATAAAGTAGGACCGCAAGATTTCTAAAATTGTGATAAGTAACGAATACAATATCATAAAAGTAATTACGAAGTGCGCTAAGCTCATGACACCGAAGCTCGACATCTATGTATGCAATTTAATGCAATTAATGGGCCCGTGTAGATGTTTAAACCCGCAACATCCAAATTGTTCCGACATGTATACATTCGTGTTTTGGACCTCCAAAACTAGTGAGAGCTACTCACCCGAACGGGGATGTCAATCCCAAATAGATCTATTCATAACATTCGCGCTCGCTACTAGCAATTGACAGTTCATGATAGTGGGCAATAGTGGGTTTAGCTACTTAGGCCAACTCGTAATTTGTTTAAAAGAGTACTTGCGTCCAAACGTAAAACAATGCATGTTTCTCACCCCAAAGTTGTAAAACCATATAATTGTATAAAAGCGGGGCTATGAACTCACCGTAAGTGAATGATTGATTATTTAAATCGAATAAGTGAACCGTCTCGGCAATCCGAATGCAACCTAATTAATTATAGGTCGTATAAGTATAATGTATTTCATATAAATAAAACATCACATGTCATATAGTTACACCACCACCTACTAGTTTTCATTAAATCTTTAAGGTTGAAATAGTAATTAAACCGTACTTTGTTAAATAAAAGCATATGTACTTGTACCCGTAAAGAAAGTATTATTTTTCATTTACTAATGTATCATTTGTAAAAATATATGATTTACTGTTTTTATTGATTACATAATGATATTTCATTATTAATTTAATTGTTTTATAAAGATAATATATAAAAGTAAAAATAGT
This sequence comes from Tanacetum coccineum, assembly GCA_026074375.1. NCBI lineage: Eukaryota > Viridiplantae > Streptophyta > Magnoliopsida > Asterales > Asteraceae > Tanacetum > Tanacetum coccineum. The sequence goes on from BQNB010009226.1 coordinate 61,477, forward strand.
GCGCGTGATTTTTAAAACCTTATATATTTATAGTTTTGACTCCGATTTATACGTTTCTTATGTCCACGACTTCGTATTGAGAAAACCTATCAAAATATCATGTTTATAAAAATTACACCCCTTATGAACAGTAGCTTTTACTGTTCATCACAGTTTATAAAAATTGTTTTTATTAGTTTAATTATACGTAACTTGTTTAAAACATAACTCGTTCATTTTAATTCTGTTTTTCAAGTTTCATACGCCCTTGGATTCGTCATGAAATGTAATATGTTTATAAAATTAAATTTTATAGATCAGATCTGAGACAGGAAGTTTTTATATAAAATAACTTTTAAAAAATTACTTTTATACGATTAATTAACGTAAACTTGTAAATGTCATATCTTCTTCGTTATAAATCCGTTTTTTGAGTTCTTTACATGCTTACGATCCTTGTGAAGAGTACTAATTTAATAATAAATAAAATGTATAGGTTTAATGTCAAATGTAGGTATTAAAAGTTAATTAGGGTTTATGATTAATAAAACTTTCATTTAGGAACTTTGCACTATTATTTTACCACATACAACATGAAATTCGAATTTAATAAGCTCTTAAATACTTTATATAACACAAAATAATTCTAGGTGGTGACTAACATATATAATAAGTATGTACATAAAAGATAATGAATGAATAAACATGAAATGCTTCAAATAGACCTTATAGAAGATGAGTAGGATGATGAACACAAGACAAAAAACCTAACCAAGCTTCCAAATTCAAAACCCTAATCAAGAAAATCCTAAATATGTTTTCTTAATTAATTCTTGCTAAACCCAAATCCAAGCTTGCTAATACCTTGAGTAACCTTAGATGATCTTAGGATGAGTGCTTGTATGCTTGGATTACTTGTAAAAGAAATTTATATGAAAACCCTAGCTCTATATGTTTGAGCCGTAGGTTTGAGCTTATGTGTGGGAGAGTTTGACTTGTTTTTCTTGAAATGGAAAAGAGTATGACTAGTTTACATAGGACTTGCCCTTTTATAGTATGGTTGAAACCTTAAAACACCAAAATGAAACCATGGGATGAAGTAGGTTGAGTATAATGTGTAAGAAGCCTTCTCCTCCTCCCCTTGCTAGCTCACAGTTCACAAGGGGGGAAAAGGACTAGTGACAAGCCAATTTATGGAGATGTGTTATAAAGGTACTAGTGTGTAAGAGTTATCATGTGTATAATAGGAGTTAGTGGGAGTTTTGTGTTTATTTCTTGTATAAATACTTATACCCAGTTTTTGGGAGTTATAAGTAAACAAAATAAGTAAATTTTGGGTATTGGGTATAAAAGTGGGTATTTGTTTGAGTGTAGATGGGTAATGGTGCTTTCGGGTATGCCCGGATGTAATTTATTGCGAAACGTAAGCGTTTTACGTAACTAACAAAAATAAATTATGAAAAGTTATAAATTATACTCTTAATAATCATATAACACTTGCTTGATGTAAACTTTAATTTGTTTGGTGTCCGTTTACGTTGAACGTTGATTTTTAGTTTACGCAATTTAACTATAGGATAATAATTAAAAACAAACGCGTAAAACTCTAAAAATAAATAATGGAATAATTAAAGTCGTAAATAACCTGAAAATGAGAAATGTTACAGTCTCCACCCGTTAGAAGAGCCTTTTCCCCAAGGCTCAAGTCACGACACTTGACGAAGGTACGGTTTTTGTGAAGAGGTGCGGATACTTTTCCCGGAACTGATCTTCGCGTTCCCATGTGAACTCAGGACCTCTCTTGGAGTTCCATCGAACTTTGATGATGGGTTTATGACTTCTCTTTAACCTCTTGACTTCATGATCCAAAATATCCACCGGTTCTTCAACGAAGCGGAGTTTATCATCAATGTGTATTTCATCCAACAGAACTGCCAATGGCTCGTCCAATAAACACTTCTTTAGATTGGATACATGAAATGTGCTATGAACCCTGCTTAACTATTGAGGTTGTTCGAGTCTATAAGCAACGGTTCCCACTTTGGCTAACACCTTGAAAGGTCCAATATACCTCGGGTTCAACTTTCCCCATTTTCCAAAACGTACGACCCTTTTCTAAGGTGATACCTTTAACATAACTCGATCGCCAACATGAAACTCTAAAGGCTTACGCCTCACATTAGCGTAACTCTTTTGGCGATCGCGAGCGGCTTGAATCCTTTGCTTGATTTGGACAATCTTCTTGGTTGTTTCATGAATAAGTTCTGGACCGGTAAGCTGAGCGTCTCTGACCTCGGCCCAACAAACAGGTGATCGGCACTTCCAACCATAAAGTGCCTCAAATGGAGCAACTTTAATACTAGCATGATAACTATTGTTGTACAAGAATTCGATCAGCGGTAAGTGTCCTTCCCAACCATTCCCAAAGTCTATCACGCAAGCGCGTAACATATCTTCGAGGGTTTAAATGGTTCTTTTGCTTTGTCCATCAGTCTCTGGATGGTATGCCGTACTCATATCCAGCCGAGTACCCATAGCCTTCTGAAATGACCTCCAGAAATTTAACGTAAATTAAGGGTCACGGTCATAAATGATTAAGACTGGTATCCCATGTCTCGTGACTACTTCCTTCAAGTAGAGTCTTGCCAGTTTGTCCATAGGGTCAGTTTCCCTCATTAGTAAGAAGGGTACAGACTTGGTGAGTCGGTCTACAATTACCCATATGGTATCGTTTCCACTTTGCGTCCTTGGGAGTTTTATGACAAAATCCATGGTGATATTATCCCACTTCCATTGGGGAATCTCTAGTTGTACCAACCAGCCAGATGGATTTTGGTGTTCCGCTTTGACTCTTAAACACGTTAGACACTTGCTAATATAGGTGGCAATGTCAGCCTTCATGTTAGGCCACCAGTATAATTACTTCATGTCTTAGTACATATTATTAGGATCCAAATGAATGGAATATTTTGACTTGTGAGGCTCATGCATAATCAGAATCCTTAGATCACCATAGTACGACAACCAACTCCTCCTGTTATTCAAACACGGTTTTCCATTCGCACGTGGTCCCAACTTCTGCTCTATCGATTGAAAAGCTGCTTCTTCTTCATCACCCTAATCAAACTTGACCCTCCTTTAAGTAAGCTTGGCTATTGATTTAGCCATCTTTGGGAATCCCTCAATGAATCTTTGGTAATAACCAGCAAAATTCTAAAAAGTGACGAATCTCCATTGCAGTTTTAGGAGATGCCCCTTTCTTTAATGGATTCGATCTTGGTGGGATCCATGTGAACACCCTGACTGTCCATCTCGTGAACAAGGAACTGTACTTTAGGAATCCAAATTTCTCATTTAGAGAGTTTGGCATACAACTGTTCCTTCTTAAGCATCTCCAAGGTTAAGTTGTGATGTTCTTCATGCTCTTGCTTTCTCTTTCGAGTATATCAGAATATCATCAATAAGGACAATCACGAATTTATCCAAATATGGTTTGCACACCCGATTCATGAGATACATAAATGCAGCAGGTGCATTAGTCAAACCAAACGGCATAACTTGAAATTCATAATGTCCATATCGAGTTTTGAACATGGTCTTCGAAATGTCTTCTTCCCGAACCCTTAGTTGATACTAACCCGATCTCAGGTCGATCTCCGAGTAGACACTCGATCCTCATATACACCACCCAAGATTTTTCATCCTCGGTATTTTCCTCCTTAGTTGTCTCAACTTAATCGTTCAAGTTTCAAATTTATTGTGGTGATTAAGGTTTAAACCCTAATGGTCTTATCCATTCCTTTCGACTTAAAGCGTTAGTTATAACGTTCTCCTCTCTAGGGTGATAACGGACTTCATACCTATGATGGCCTTACAAAGACTAAGTTCCATGGCATTTTGTCAGCGTTGAATGGGCGATTCAGTAAATTCTCTAATAGCGAGCAATTTGATGGCGAATTGTCCTAGGGAAACTAATGATGCGTCTTGGCTTTTTGAGACAGGATTTAGTGTAAGATATTGTCGATTTTCAACACTGAGATGGCGTAAGGGTCTTCTTAGTTGCTATGATTACTAACTTAGTTTCTTGTGTCAAACACGTTTATATGAATACGTACACAAAACTTGATATAAATAGGAAATTAGTTGCTGACAAAAGTTTTATGGTGACTATTCTTAGCACTGCATGGTCCTTCCTGAATTATACATAGGTGATCAGGCTATGTATATTTGAGGGCTAACGATGCGATGCTCATTTTTGTCAAAATTATGTTATGCATAAATAAGCATCAAAGAGTTTTATAAGATGTCAAAATAATTAACAAAGTGGATGTATGGTTGTTGATAGAATGAAAATAAAATGGCTTGCGAGAAATCGTATGATGGTTTATATGACGATAGCTAAATGACTTATGGGATGACAATAAAGTAATTTATGTGATGAAAAATGGTTTCATAAGGTAAGGACAAGGTAATTCATAAAGTGTTAGTAACGTAGCTTTTAAGATGTTTGCAAAATAGTATATAAGATATCAAGAAGGTACTTCATAAGATGGTGGTGAGGGAATGAAAAAAAATAATGATAGTAAAATAGTTTTCAAAGTGATAGTAAAACAATTTATAAAATGCGTATTTATAACCCAATTGTGAATTGATTTATTTATGATAGTAAGATAGATTATTACAATAGTGGAATTGTTTACAAGGCGAATGTGGAATAGTTTATAGAACTTTAGTTTATCGAACGTTGGTAAAACAGTTTGCCAATGATAGTAAAATGGTTTATAAAATGTTAGTTTATTAATCGATAACCGGGTAGTTTGTTAAATGGCATCGGCTTTGTTTATGAGACGACACTAAAATTGTTTATGAGATGATACCAAAATAGTTTTCAAAGGAATTACGTGACAATTCATAATGTAATTGTAAGGAGTTTATGTTGAGGTAACAAATTGTTTATGAATGGATAACAAGATAGTTTTGAAAATTGACCATGGAAACAGTTTATGAGGGATAGCGAAATAGTTTAGTGTGTGATAGTGATGTGTTTCATAAAATCATGATGTTTTAGTAAGTGGGTTGCATGAATACATAGGGAGTTGAAATAAAATAGACGAAGTTTTCATAATATCATAATTTGATAGATAATTTAAATCATCCACGCGTACAATGAAATTCAAAAGAAAGTACAATACAATTTCAAATCTCCAATACAAGCTAGTACATAAATCATGAAGCAGGATATCTATGAGTGCCGCCGAACTCGACTGTCATAGCTCCGTGAGTTACCTAAAAGTCCTCTCGGATCGCTTGTGACTGCTGGGACTCTTGAACCGCAGCCAACTGCTGCTCAATATTAACACGAGCCTGTCTTTCATGGTTACGAGTAATCTTCTCGATTGCCTCTGTAGTCTTAATCCTAGCACGCAATGAAGCATTTTCTGCCTCAGCAATGTCTGCCCTAAATCTTAGAGCCGTCATCTCCTCCTGTGTGGGCACTCCTAATAAATGCTCTTGTATGCCCCGTATAGCCTCCCCATGTTGGGCTTGTGTCCTCACAATGGCCGCTGCAGGAAAAGCAACTGCAGCGACAGGCTCTGGGTGAATGATATCTACCTGGATATCGATCGGGTCCCCAAGATTCTCCTCAGCAAGGACGGGAATAGTAGATGCAGCCATAACCTGCACAAGCAAAAGTTTATATAAATCGTCTTTATATGAAACCATGCAGGATGCGTGCACTATGAAAGGTACTCACGATATACGATACGCAAGGTGTAATGAATATGCACACGTGGCAGTGATGAAAATGTGACATGGCAAAATGGAATGCATCATGGTATGAATGGACGATGGTATGAATGATTGGTGGTATACATGAATGATGTTATGAATGAATGATGGCATATATCATATAAGATAGATTAATGTTTAGGACACGAGTTTATAGTGTACTTTGTCTTTAAGAATGTTTTAGTATTTATATAATGACTCTTATATAAATAAGTGTAAAATATACGCAAGGCAGTGTAAGTATATATATGGTTGAGTATATATAAGAGACCATAATAATATACTTAATATATTATAAACACATATACAGAATCATGAAAGCATGTAGTATAACCAACTAATGCAACTCAATAGTGTATTGGTCCTGTGAAAAAAAAACACATTTGTATAATGCAATGTTTTGAAAAGTTATAGTCGTAAGTAAAACATTTGTACCTGTTCTCTAAAACCTAGGCTCTTGAAGCCAAGCTGTAACACCCCAAAAATTTCGCAAGAGCGGAATATGGGTTGGCCTGAGTGTTTACTTCATAGACAACAACACGATATATAGAACGACCTCTAATGAGTCGTTTAAACACTATACATTAGGATTAAATAGACTTGGTTTTTACAATAGCCAGACGGCTTAAATATTCATCCATGAAAGTAAAGATTATAAGACATAACAATTATTCCCAAAATGTAATGCATCCAAATCTTATATAATGACTCCAAAGGTGACCACAATGTATCCTTGTTATACGCGTGACATTTATTGACCTGGAAAAACATGCTTTAAAACGTCAACATAAAGTTGTGAAGTTCACTAGGTTAGTAAATTTATAAATAGGACCTACAAATGATTTTCCAAAGTAAGACATGTAAACACATACAATATCTTAAAAGAAAAATTACAAAGTGCGCTAGAGCACAATGACACCCGAAGTCTCGACATATATAGTAAAATCAATTTAATGCACTAAATGTGCCCATGTAGATGTTCAACCCGCAACATCCAAATTGTTCCGACATGTATACGTTCGTTGTTTCAGTACTGTCGAAACTGATGAGCGCTACTCACCCGAACGGGGATGTCAATCCCAAATAGATCTATTCATAAACATCGCGCTAGTACACGAGAAACCGAAAAAAGCCAAGCTAAACTAGCAATTGACAGTTCAAGATTTGGCAATAGTGGGTTTAGCGTACTTAGGCAAAATCGAAATATGTTTAAAAGAGTACTTGCGTCCAAATGTAAAACAATGCATGTTTCTCACCCCAAAGTTGTAAAACAATATAGTTGTATAAAAGCGGGGCTATGAACTCACCGTAAGTGAATGATTGATTATCTAAATCAAGTAAGCGAATCGCCTCGGCAATTTGAATGCAACCTAATTAATTATAGGCCGTATGAGTATAATGTATTTCATATAATTAAAACATCACACTGACGATCGTATAGTTACACCACCACCTAATAGTTTTTATTAAATCTTTAAATGTTTACATTAATTATTAACCCGTACTTCTTAAATTAAAGTGAATATACTTGTACTCGGTAAAGAGAAATGTATTTTTATTTTACTAAACGCATCATTTGTAAAATGTATGATTTAATAATGATATTTCATTATTAATTTAATTATTTTATAAAAGATTGTATAAAAATAAAAGTAATGCGCGCAAGTTTTAAAACCTCATATCTTCATCGTTTCGACTCCGTTTTATACGTTTCTTATGTCCACGTCTCCGTATTAAAATGATTTATCAAAACATTATTTTTATAAAGTTTAAACCCCTGATGAACAGTAACTTTTACTGTCATAAAGCACATTTATAAGAATTATTTTTATAAACTTAATTATGTGAAACCATTTGTTTAAATCAATACTCGTTCGATATCGTTCCGTTTCTCGAGATCCTTATGTCCTTGGATTAGTATTAAGATAATTTATCAAAATATTATATTTATAAAATTTTAATCCCTGATGAACAGTAGTATTTACTGTTCATAACAGTTTATAAAAATTATTTTTATAGAATTAATTATATATACTTGGTAAACTAACTAACTTGGTTCGTTATAATTCCGTTTTTTTTCGAGTTCTTTTATGTCTGTGGGTTCAGGTATTAAGGAATTTTAATCAAAATAAATTATATTTTATAAATTTTTACCACTATGAACAGTAACTTTACTGTTCATCACAGTTTATAAAATTTAATTATATATAACTCATAAAATTCATAACTTGTTCGTTATAATCCCGTTTTTCGAGTTCCTTACATGCTCACGATCTTTATAAAGAGCACTATTTTTATAAAATATAAAACATAGGGTTTATGGTTCGAATTCAACACTAGCCATAAAAGATAATTAGGGTTTTTAATTAAACAAGTTAGTTTGTATTTATTTTTACTTAAAGACTTTGCACCATAAATTCACCAAGTGTTGTACCGTATATCTTAAATGTATTTAGTCCTCAAAAAAAAAAAAATAAATGTTTCATTCATTTGTCCATATGAAATCAATCAAGTAACTTTTATACTTTAAAATGATTTAGGGGTGATTAACTATGCAACAAGTAGTTACATAAGAAATTATGAATGAACATTGAACACTTTAAATAGACCTTATAGAAGTCAATGTAGATGATAACACAAGAAGATAAAAGCCCCAATCAACCTTTAAAATCAAAAACCCTAATCAAGAAAACCCTAAAATATGTTTTCTTATAATTCCATGTTAAACCCGAATCCAAGCTCCCAACACCTTGAGTAAGTCTTAGTAACCGTTAGAATGAACACTTGAATCTTGAAATACCTAGGATGGAAAATTAAATGAAACCCTAAAACTTATATGTATGCCGTGGGTTTTGAGGCTCAAAGGAGAGAGTTCTTGGTTTGATTTTTCTTGTATGAAAGTGTAAGAGGATTATGGACCTAGGGCTTTCTTTATATAGCATAGAGAAAACCATAAACTACCTAAGTGAAACTATGGAAGTGTAAATGGTTTAAAGGACATGTTGTAAGAGCTCTCCTCCTCCCTAGGAGGAGGCCACGGTTTAAGGAGGGGGGAAGTACAAGGGATTAACAATTTCTCGAACATGACCCCAAAAGTACATCTTTATGTAAGATATAACATGTGTAGAAAAGAGTTTAATGGGTGTTTTGCATTTCTTTCTTGTGTAAAAGTCTATGTCCGGTTTTAAGATGATATAAGAAAGCAAAATAATTAAATTTGAGTATTGGCATAAACTGTGGGTATTTTTTTTGAGTGAGATGGGGTAAAGGTGCTTCAGGGTAAACGACCCCGAATGTAATTTATTGCGAAACGTAAGCGTTTTACGTAACCAACAAAAAGTAATTATGAAAAGTTATAAATTATACTCCTAATAATCATATAACACTTGCTTGATGTAAACTTTAATTTGTTTGGTGTCCGTTTACATTGAGCGTTGATTTTTAGTTTACGCGATTTAACTATAAGATAATAATTAAAAGCGAACGCGTAAAACTCTAAAAATAAATAATGGAATTTATTAAAGTTGTAAATAACCTGAAAATGAGAAATGTTACATTCTCGATCAGAAGGAACTTAACATGAGACAACGCCGTTGGCTGGAATTACTGAGTGACTACGATTGTGATATTCGTTATCATCTAGGGAAAGCAAACGTAGTGGCCGATGCGCTGAGCCGCAAGGAACGGATTGAGCCATTGCGGGTTCGAGCCTTAGTTATGACAATTGGTTTGGATATCCCCAAACGAATATTAGAAGCTCAGATCGAAGCCCAGAGACCAGAGAATCTCGTGAATGAAGATGTAGGCGGTATAATCCGAAGGGATATACCATACCCAAGGGAAAGATTGTACCAGCGTGCGAGGAAACACTATGTTTACACAGCAGGAGTTGGATACCTTGCTATGGAGACTTAAGATCCGCGATTATGCACGAGTCCCACCAGTCAAAATATTCTATCCATCCCGGTTCCGAAAAGATGTACCAAGATGTGAAGAAATTATATTGGTGGCCAAACATGAAGGCTGACATCGCCACGTATGTTAGCAAATGCTGAACATGTGCAAGGGTCAAGGCGAACATCAAGGCCAACAGGATTGCTAGTACAACCAGAAATACCTCGAGAGGAAGTGGGAATAATATCACGATGAAATTTTATCACCCAAACTTCCTAGGTCCTCACAAGTTTCGACCATCTGGGTGATTGTGGACCGAACTTAACAAAATACTGCTCACTTCTTGCCAATAAGGGAGAATGATCCATTGGACAAATTTGACAAGTTGTACCTGAACAGGATAGTGGCAAGACATAGTCGGGATACCTGCCTCAATATCTGCGATGTGACGTAAGATTCACTCAAAATTTTTAAGATCATTTCAGAAAGCTTGGTACAGATATTAGCAAAGCACGTGCGGACCATCCGAAACTGACGGCCAAAGCGAGAGAACTATTCAAACTCTCAAGGACATGCTACGTGCTTGCGTGATCGATTTTGGCAAAGGATGGGTTAAGCATTTGCCGTTGGCCGAGTTTTCATATAACAACAATTATTCAAAAAACAAAAAAAAACGCTAGCATAAAGGCCGCCCCTTATGAGGCACTGTATGGTCAAAAATGTCGATCACCAGTGTGCTGGGCCGAGGTTGGGGAACCCAATTGATCTGGGCCCGGAATATTCCAAGAACAACGAAAGATCGTCCCTGATCAAGCAAAGGATAAGTGCACATGATCGACAAAAGAGCTACTACGCTGATCGGCCAAATGAAAGCCGAGGGATTTGAGAATTAGGGGGACAAAGTTATGTCAAGGTCTCACCCTGGAAAAGGAGGTCGTACAGTTTCGTTAAGCGAGGCCAAGCGAAACCCGAGATATTCGGAAAAACCTTCAAGGTGTTAGCAAAAGCTGGGAAAGTTTGCCTACAATGCAGGAACTTCTCAGAGTTGAGCAGAGTTCACCAAAGGAATACTATTCCATGTGTCTAATCTGAAGAAATGTTACGCCCGACAAACATTATTCATGATGCCGTTAGAAAGGAATTCCATATTGACAATATGCTCCAGTTTGTGGCAAAGCCCGTTGAAATCATGGAACGGGAGATCAAACGATGAACGCAGCGGATACCATGTTAAGTTTCGCAGGAACCTAGGCGGGCACTGATTCACCTGGGAACGATGAAGATTCGTTCAAACAAAAGTCCCCACAACTCATCACAAACCGGCTTCGTCATCCACAACAAGTCTTAGCTTTGAGGACAAAGCTCTTTTTAACGGTGGAAGACACCTGTAACATGATTCGTATTTTTCTGTCATTGTACGACTTTATTAAGTGATACACAAATAATTTAGTCGATAGACGCGTATTTACTTTTAATGTTTACTTTTAAGCTAAATTGCGTAGACTAAAAATAATCAATGATTAAAGACGGATCATTCAAATAAAATGTAAGGTTAACATCAACCAAGTAAGAAACAATTATTTTAAAAAGAAATTATGTACTCTTACGAAATTGTGTTTTATTGGTCACGTAAAATGGTACGTTTCGCAATAAAATACATTATGGACACACCCCCGAAAATACTAGACTTACTATGACTCGAACTAATACCCACTTTTACCACCTTAACCTAAAAATAAATCAACTTTGTGTACATAAACCACAAGGGGGGCGGTTATACACTAGGTACACATAAACCAACTAGAAATCTTCATTCTTGATCTTTAAGTACATGTACATCCCCTTGGTAATTAATATGTGTCCTAATGGTCTCCTAAAGGGCTAATACACAATGGAAAATGACTTGCTTGACTCCCTGCCTGTTTTAGACCGCGCAATACACACAACTCACTACACAAATCATAAGGATTTTTCTTAGCTAAGCCAAACCTTGTATAAATATTTAGTCATTAAGAGTGGTACTTGAGTGGTTTAGCATAAAACCATGTGTGGCTAACTAGAAAACCCCTAAACCACTTCCTAGGGCACGGTTTGGTTTTGTTTAGGACTAAGAAGAGTTAACTAGTTTCCTTGCCTATAAATACTCTCATAATCTCACCATTTTGCACTCTTGCAAAAACTCACAATACACTTAAACCTCTCACAACAACAAAACATACATTATTTACTCAATTGTTCGGGGTCACAAACCATAGCAAAACACCCTACATACTCCTCCTAAACACACAACAACACAAAACATTCATGAACATACGTAAGAGGGGATACACGAGCCAAGATCGGGCCATTTGACAAATTGGGTTATAGGATTGGGTTATACGACTTGGGTTAACTTCACAACACGTCTTCAAGGCTCTAGGACCTTTTGTAAGTCGCATACAACTCATTACAATTGTATTGTGCGTATTCGTTTATAGTAAACTAGCTTAGGGGTCAAGTATATGTGCTTACGACATACTAGCTTGAGAACGCGCATGATAAATGTAAAATAAACGTGTTATGAGCACGTTGGTTTCGTTTAATAACTTGCGTGGCGATAAAAATGTAAAAGCTAACGCAAATAATAACCTTGATACATAAATATGGACCACGACATGAGTAATAAACCTTGTTCACGAATTGATAATGAAACCATACGTAAACTTTTGTTGTAAACATGATGTGGTGGTGTGGAAACATATATACGACATTAATCACACTTTCGCATGTTTATGATCGCGAATTAGGAAATGCTAGACACATTGTTTTGGTGCTAGGCGATTTAACGAAACCATATGAGATACTAATAAACCATTCGGACCATTATTAGACTTCGCGACCCATCTTCGTGAGCCCACAAGAGCCATAAGCCACAAATAAGCTAGGATGGTTTATTTAAGAGCTTAAGCGGCTTATAAGATTTATTATGAGCCTAAGATAAACTAGTGGACTCTAAGAAATCAAGCCTGAACTACTAGAACCCTTATCGGGCTTCTATCGAGCCCAACAGGCCCAACAGTGGGGCCCACAAGTGACAATAAGCTCAACGAGCTTATCATGAGTCTTATGAGCTTATTAAGAGGTCAAAAGGGCTTATTGAACTCATAATGGACCCCTTGGTATCTTTGAGTTAAAGTTATTAGGCTAATAAGCCCAATAAGCTCGAATAAGCTCGAATAAACTCAAATAAGCTCACTCGAGCTTATCTTTTAGCTAAAACAGCTTATAAGCCTTCTAATAATCCTAGAAAGGTTATTGGACCCAAAGAAAGCAAACCCAAACCTTTAAAACCCTTAACGGGCTTATAACGAGCCCAATTAGCTTGATTTTATGCTTAACGGCCTATTAAACAAGCCACAAGGTAAAACAACTTAAAAGGGACCCAAATAAGCCCACTGAGTCTAGAAAATAAGATCTATAACTAAAGGAGTCCATTTTGCAAACTTTCGGTTAAGGCTGTTGGGCCAAGAGCCCAATAAGCTTCAAATAAGCTCATTCGAGCTTATTAATAAGCCAAACAGAATTATATAGCTTAAATAAGCTTAACAAGTGCATTTGTACTTTTTAAAACTATAACGGACCTTTAAAACGCTAAACGGACCTTAACGGGCCCAATAAGGCCCGTTAAGCCAAAAATAAGCTCGATGAGCGTATATTTAAAACCTGAAATAGCTTTTTAACAACTTTTGAAATTAACAAAAAGAAATGCCACTTGTTGAGTTTTATTTGGAGCTAAAATGCAATTTTTGCAAATAGAGGGACTAAAAATGTACAATTCGAAACTTAAGGGATTAAATTGTCACTTTCAAATTATGATAACTCCAGGGACTATTTTTGAAACATTCTGAAATCCAGGGACTGAAGTGTAACTATAAAGACCTAAATTACAATTTTGTAAACTTAAAGGACTACTTATGTAATTAATGAAACTTGGGGGTTTAAAATGTAAATAAAGTATATTTATAAACCCAGGGGCTGTTTTGTATTTATAAGAAACCTAAGGGTATATTTGTGAACAAAAGTGAATAATAAAACATACCTAACGAGTCGGATCGAACATTAAGATATTTCTGCACATTAACGTGTTTAATTAATCAAGGTTAATAAATAAGTATATTTAAAATAATGATTTTGCGTTGTCTCGATAACCATAAATATTGTAAATACAATAACCAATGTGCACTCACCACACAAGTGATAACAGATATAATAAACTTAAAATGGAATTTAGTTTATACAATGATCATAACTTAAATGTGTAAACTAGACTTGACCGAACTACTTAAGGTACATGACTGTGTGATTTCACTGCTTACATGTATATTTAATATCATTCAGAGAACGTATCCTGCTGAGGTGGAGTATCATAAGCCCCATGTTTTTAAATAACATTAAAACATGTGGCCTAGAACTCACCTCAGCAAGGGGGGTTTAGTTCTCTGAATGATAATAAATATCCAAGTAAGCAGTGAATCACACCGTCAAGTACCTAAATAAGTACAGTCAAGTCTTAGTTTACACATTTAAGCTAACGACTCATTGTATAAACTAAATTCCATTTTAAGTTTATATATACTGTTATCACTTGTGTGGTGGTGCACATGTTTATGTATTATCATAGTTATGGGTTCCTCGAGAAACGCAAAATCATTATAAATAAATATACTATTTATTAACTTGTTAATTAAACCCGTTAATGTCCCGAATATCTTAATGTTCGCCGACTCGTTAGGTGTTTATTTATTCACTTTGATCACACATATACCCTTAGTTTCTTATAAATACAAAACAGCCCCTGGGTTTATAAATATACTTTATTTACATTTTAAACCCCTAAGTTTCATTAATTACATAAGTAGTCCTTTAAGTTTACAAAATTGTAATTTAGGAGTTCTTTATAGTTACACTTCAGTCCCTGGATTTTAGAATGTTTCAAAAACAGTCCCTGGAGTTATCACAGATCAAAGTGACATTTAATCCTTAAGTTTCGAATTGTACATTTTTAGTCCCTCGATTTGCAAAAATTACATTTTAGCTCCAAATAAAAACTCAACGAAGTGGCATTTGCTTTTTGTAAGTTCAAACAAGTTAAATAAAAAGCCTTATTTTTTTTTCGGCTTTTAAATAAGCTCATCGAGCTTATTTTTGGCTTAACGGACCTTATTGGGCCCGTTAAGGTTCGTTATAGTTTTAAAAAGCACAAATGCACTTGTTAAGCTTATTTAAGCTATAATTCTATTTGGCTTATTAATAAGCTCAAATGAGCTTATTTGAAGCTTATTGGGCTCGTTTGCCCAACAACCTTAACCGAAAGTTTGCAAAATGGACTCCTTTAGTTATACATCTTATTGTCTAAGACCATAGTGGGCTTATTTGGTCCCTTTTAAGCCTGGTTTACCTGTGGCTTATTTAATAGCCTTTAAGCACAAAATCGAGCTATTGGGCTCGTTAATAAAGCCGTTACGGGTTTTAAAGGTTTGGTTTGCTTTCCATTGGTCCCAATACCTTTCTAGGATTATTAGAAGGCTTATAAGCTGTTTTAGCTAAAAGATAAGCTCGAGTGAGCTTATTTGAGTTTATTCGAGCTTATTCGAGCTTATTGGACTTGTTAGCCCAATAACTTTAACTCAAAGACACCAAGGGGTCCATTATGAGTTCAATAAGCCCTTTTGACCTCTTAATAAGCTCTAAGACTCATGATAAGCTCGTTGAGCTTATTGTCACTTGTGGGCCCTACTGTTGGGCCTGTTGGGCTCGATAGAAGCCCGATAAGGGTTCTAGTGGTTCGGGCTTGATTTCTTAGAGTCCACTAGCTTATCTTAGGCTCATAATAAATCTTATAAGCCGCTTAAGCTCATAAATAAGCCGTCCTAGCTTATTTGTGGCTTATGGGTCTTGTGGGCTCACGAAGATGGGTCGCGAAGTCCAATAAGGGTCCGAATGGTTTATTAGTATCTCATATGGGTTTCGTTAAATCGCCTAGCACCAAAACAATGTGCCTAGCATTTCCTAATCGTGATCCATAGAACATGCGAACGTGTTATTAATGTCGTATATATGTTTCCACACCACCACGTCATGTTTACAACAAAAGTTTACGTATGGTTTCATTATCAATTCGTGAACAAGGTTTATTACTCATGTCGTGGTCCATATTTATGTATCAAGGTTATTGTTTGCGTTAGCTTTTACATTTTTATCACCACGCAAGTTATTAAACGAAACCAACGTGCTCATAACACGTTCATTTTACATTTATCATGCGATTCTCCAAGCCTAGTATGTCTAAGCACATATACTTTGACCCCTAAGCTAGTTTACAATAAACGAATACGCACAATACAATTGTAATGAGTTGTATGCGACTTACAAAAGGTCCTAGAGCCTTGAAGACGTGTCGTGAAGTTAACCCAAGTCGTATAACCCAATCCTATAACCCAACTTGTCAAATGGCCCGATCTTGGCTCGTGTATCCCCTCTTACGTCCTTGTTATGAATGCTTTTGTGTTGGTTGTGTGTTTGGGAGGGAGTATGAGGGTGTTTGCTCAGGGTTTGTGACCCGAACAAGAGAAATAATATATGTTTTGTTGTGTGAGAGAGTTTAAGGTGTATGTGAGTTTGCAAGAGTGCAAAATGGTGAGATTATGAGAGTATTTATAGGCAAGGAAACTAGTTAACTCTTCTTAGTCCTAAACAAAACCAAACCGTGCCCTAGGAAGTGGTTTAGGGGTTTTCTAGTTAGCCACACATGGTTTTATGCTAAACCACTCAAGTACCACTCTTAATGACTAAATATTTGTACAAGGTTTGGCTTAGCTAGCAAATCTTATGGATTTGTGTAGTGTGTGTGTGTATTGCCGCGGCTAAACAAGGCAAGGGAGTCAAGCAAGTCATTATCCATTGTGTATTAGCCCTTTAAGAGACCATTAGGACACATATTAATAACCCAGATGTACATGACTTAAAAGATCAAGAATGAAGATTTCTAGTTGGTTTATATGTGTACCTAGTGTATAACCGGCCCCCTTGTGGTTTATGTACACAAAATTGATTTATTTTTAGGTTAAGGTGGTAAAAGTGGGTATTAGTTCGAGTCTAGGTAAGTCTAGGTATTTCCGGGGTGTGTCCAAATGTATTTTATTGCGAAACGTAACCCTTTTACGTGACCAATAAATACACAATTCGTAAAGTACATAATTATCTTTTTAAATAATTGTTTCTTACTTGGTTGATGTAAACCTTAATTTATTTGACGACCGTTTACATTCATTGATTATTTTTAGTCTACGCAATTTAGCTTAAAAGTAAACATTAAAAGTAAACGCGTATCGGACTAAAATAATTTGTGATCACTAATAAAGTCGTACAATGACATGAAAATGAGAAATGTTATAGTCTCCACCCGTTAAAAGAGCTTTGTCCTCAAAGCTTAAGACCTTGTAGTGGATGACGAAGCCCGGTTTGTGAAGAGTTGTGGGTACTTTTGTTTGAACGAATCTTTACATTCCCAGGTGAACTCAGGGCCCCGCCTAGAGTTCCAGCGAACCTTAACCAATGGTATCCGGCTTCGCTTCAATCGTTTGATCTCCTGTTCCATGATTTCAACGGGCTCTTCCACAAACTGGAGCTTATCGTCAACATGAATTCCTTCTAACGGTATCAATGTTAAAAAAAGCATGTAAAAAAAACAAGAAGGAAAAAAGAAAAAAAGACTATTGGTTTGTCGGGCTTAACAATTCTTCAATTAAACACGGAAAGTATGGTGACCTCTGCTCACACTTGAGGAAGTCCAGCCTGGTAGGCAACTTTCCCCAACTTTTGCTAACCACCTTGAAGGTCCGACATATCGGGTTCAGCTTGCCCCGCTTACCGAACCGTACGACTCCTTTCCAAGGTGAGACCTTGATGCATAAACATTTCCTAATCTCAAACTCATCGCTTTCATTTCCGATCAGACGTGCTCTTTTGTCGTCCTGTGACAACTTGCATCCTTGCTTGATCATGGTACGATCTTTTCCGTTTTTCTGGATTAATTCCGGCCAGCAATTGGGCTTCCCCAACCTCGGCCCAGCACACTGGTGATCGACATTTTCGACCATACAGTGCCTCATAAGGGGCGGCCTTTATGCTAGCGTGATAACTGTTGTTATATGAAAACTCGGCCAACGGCAAATGCTTAACCCAACCTTTGCCAAAATCGATCACGCAAGCACGTAGCATGTCCTCGAGAGTTTGAATGGTTCTCTCGCTCTGGCCGTCAGTTTCTGGATGATACGCAGTGCTCATGCTAATATCCGTACCCAAAGCTTTTTGAAATGATCTCCAGAAATTCGAAGTGAATCTTCCATCACGATCACAGATAATTGAGGCAGGTATCCCGTGTCTTGCCACTATCCTGTTCAAGTACAACCTTGCCAATTTATCCAACGGATCATTCTCCCGTATTGGCAGAAAGTGAGCAGATTTTGTAAGTCGATCCACAATCACCCAGATGGTGTCGAAACCTTGTGACGACCTAGGAAGTTTGGTGATAAAATCCATTGTTATGTTATCCCATTTCCACTCAGGTATTTCTGGTTGTACTAGCAATCCTGATGGCCTTTGATGTTCGGCCTTGACCCTTGCACATGTCAGGCATTTGCTAACATACGTGGCAATGTCAGCCTTCATGTTCGGCCACCAAAATAATTTCTTCACATCTTGGTACATCTTTTCTGAACCGGGATGGATAGAATATTTCGACTTGTGGGATTCGTGCATAATCACGGATCTTAAGTCTCCATAGCAAGGTATCCAACTCCTGCTGTGTAAGCATAGTGTCCCATCGGCACGCGGTTCCAATCTTTCCTTGGGTATATCCCTTCGGATCATACCTCCTACGTCTTCATTTACGATGTTCTCCGGTTTCTGGGCTTCGATCTGAGCTTCTAGTATTCGTTTGGGAAGATCCAAACCAATTGTCATAACTAAGGCCCGAACCCGCAATGGCTCAACCCGTTCTTTACGGCTCAGCGCGTCGGCCACTACGTTTGCTTTCCCTGGATGATAACGAATATCACAATCGTAGTCACTCAGTAATTCTAGCCAACGGCGTTGTCTCATGTTAAGCTCCTTCTGATCGAGAATGTGTTGTAGGCTTTTATGGTCGGTGACTTATTGAAGATTATGAAAGATTATGAACAAATAAGTATGTAGACTTATTGATCTTGTGATTCTTGGACATATGATTGGAATTATATATTAGAGGACAATAAATATACATAAGGTTGTGTATTGATCACAATAGAGGACTTGTAGTCATTCACACATGCCAAAAAGTTATAAAAACAAGTTTTAATCACATTTTAACAAAATGAGTAAAACATTCTGTTTTAATTTGAAAAATAATATGTGTATTTTATTTTTTTATAAAATACTATATGTCATGAGGATCCCAACCATATAAAGAACTTAAAAATCCGATTTATAACGAAGGAGATACAGCATTTGCAAGTTATACGATAATAAACGCTTTTATAAAAGAAATTTTATAAAAACTTATTACTAATCACATCTGATATAAATGGTTGGTTATTTTTCACAGAAACTATGTATTTTTAAGATTCTAAAACACCAAGAATCATAATTATTGGATCAATAACGAAGGATTTATGGATTTTTCATGTTTACGATAATAAATGCTTTTATAAAAACAATTTACTGTTCATCTCAGATATAATTTGGAAAATACATTAGTTAGATAAAACTTTTAATTACGAAGATGTGCTCGAAATAATCACTAAAATCGGAGTTAAAACGAATAAGATACGACGTTTACAAGTTTACGATAACTAAGTTTATAATTTTTTTTATAAAAGTGCATGAATAGTAAAAAGTACTGTTCATCATAGGACTCAAAATACAAAAATGTAATATTTTGATATATCATTCTAATACGAAAGCGTGTGCTTAGAGAATGTACAAAACGGGCTTAAAACGAGAAAGTTACGCCAATTTTACTAACGTGATATTTATAAACGTTTTAACTTTATAAATATGATTTCACAAATGCAATTAGATGGTGATGTAACTATATATAATTATACACGGTATTAGTTATTCATAGTACTTAGTACTCATACGACCTATAATT
This sequence comes from Tanacetum coccineum, assembly GCA_026074375.1. Classification (NCBI taxonomy): domain Eukaryota; kingdom Viridiplantae; phylum Streptophyta; class Magnoliopsida; order Asterales; family Asteraceae; genus Tanacetum; species Tanacetum coccineum. The sequence continues at coordinate 81,311 of BQNB010009226.1, forward strand.
GATTAGGTTGCATTCGGACATATACATGATGCATTTCTGATATATTTTGTTATTCACACTCGAGGTGAGTTTATAGCCTCACGTTTTACTTGTTTTACATATAATTTACAACTTTTGGGGTGAGAACATGCTTGTTACCAATTCCATTTACATGATTGGTTTGAATTCATTACATGTGCATTTGCAATTCATTTTACAAACTGGTCTACATACTCAATTACTTATTTTAGGACGAAATACATTGCTTGTTTCACTTTATTTTTGAAAACAAGGACATTACTTTACTTTTACCCAAATGATTATGGATTAGCTTAAGCGAATTGAACTGTGAATTACTTGGAGGGTAAGCCCGAATGTTATAAAATAGATCTATTCGGGTGTGACAGCCCCTTTCGGGTAATTAGCTATCACTAGGCAAATGAACGTTATAGCAGGTCGGAGCAAAGAGCGACATATACATGAACATGAACATTTATCGTGCCTTGAATAAAGTGGCATACACCTAAGTCTACGCAGCAGTTTCATGAACTTAGAGTAATCGTAATCATTGTTTTATACACACATGAATATTTACGTTGACTTGAATAAAGTGGCAATACATACTTTAAACAATGGTGGTCCAACTATACTTATATTTTTGTGACCATTTGGGGATTGAAATGGTCATGCATACTTTACAACTCTTTGATTTCCAACATTCATACATATATTTTGGTGAACATTTTAGGATTAAATGGTCATACATACTTTAAAAAACTTTGGTTCAACGTTTATACTTACAAAAACTGTTAGATATTAGAAAAAGACTCGGTCACCCTGTGTATTTTACCGTTTATTGTAGCTCGTAGTTAATCGTTCAATGTAGAACATTCTGTAATGGGTCGGGTATTTAACCCAACGTGTAAACCCACTACCAAGGCCCATAGGCCGGTTTATAAGCTATTATATATGCCTCTTCCATTCCATGGAAGAGGTGGTCAGTCATTTCATTATACAAGTTACACTTTCTCTAACTAGAAAGCTTTTTCTCTCACTTTCTCTCTTTAGATTTGGCTAATCCATCTATCTTCCATTGTGTTATGATTTCCAATATCCTACAATTGGTATCAGAGCTCATGGGATGATTAGATCGCTTGTGTGTGCGTTTTAGTGCTTGGTTTAGATCAAAAGTTGAGTTTTAGGAGGTTTTAGCTTTTGTTATTGAGTATCATTGATTTTCAAATTTGTTGTGTTAAAATTCATGTTTTTGTAGTTGATATAGCCTTCTAGTACTAATTTGTGCAAAAGAATCTAAGTCAAAACGTTTAAAAGGGTGATTTTTAGGTGTTTTAAGGTGTAAAAGTTCATAATTCATCATAGCGGTTTGGTAAACTGTTGGTTGTTAAGCGTAGCGGTTTGATTTACTTTTCTGGCAGTTTGTCAAGAAGGTACATTGTTTTGGCGGTTTTTCAGATCGTACATTGTGCTAGCAGTTTGTTGTTTCTGATAGCGGTTTGTCTTTTTAGGCAGAGTGTATCAGTAGAGGTTTGGTAATTGTAGCAGTTTGATCCATGGCAGTTTACAGGTTTTGAAGACTCTTTCTCATAGCGATTTGGGAAACAAACCTCTGTCAATTTTATTTCTTGGTAGCGGTTTTGTATCTTATCTTTATAGCGGTTTACCTACTTTTCTTTGTTGCAATTTAGAGCTGACAGCAGTTTGATACCATGGTGGTTTACAGGTTTTTGAAGATAATTTCTCATAGCGATTTGGGAATCAAACCTCTCCCAATTTCATTTCTTGGTAGCGGTTTGGTGTTTTTTCTTCATAGCGATTTACCATTTCTTTCTAGTAGTGGTTAGGCAGATTAACTTCGTAGCGGTTTACCATTAGTAGCGGTTTATAGGTAGTGGTTTGTCACAGGGTTTTGAAGATTTTTCTCAAGGTTGTTTGGGAATCAAACCTCTGGCCATTTTTCTTCGTGGTAGGGATTTGGTATAAATTCTTCATAGCGGTTTGATAGTAGCGGTTTGACAGTAGCGGTTTGACCACTAATCTAGTGGTTTGGTACACTGTTTAGCATTTGGACTATTTTTCAAACTTGTGAAACGTAACAAACTCAGACAACAAAACACTTAAACAAACATCACCACTTTTAACATACATTCACTGATCATTGTTTGATCAACTTAAATCATTTCACAATCAATTAAGATATCTAATCTCTCGGAAGATATCCAATGTGCCGGTTTCGATACCCGGCAACCTATGCTTGATAGGACTGACTTTGCATCATGGCAACAATGTATTCGACTGTATTGTCGGGGTAAAAGAATGGGGTGAACATCATGAAGTCGATTGATGAAGGACCTTTTCAGATGGGAACATTTCGGGAAACACTTGTTGTAGGGAATGAGGGTACCCTACATCTAGGTCCAGAACGAGCTCGAGTATATTTTGACCTTTCACCTGAAGATAAGGAAAGGTATAACGCTAACATTCGGGAAACAAATATCCTACTTCAAAGGTTGCCAAAAGACATCTATACTCTTATCAATCATTACACTGATGCAAAGGACATTTGGGATAATGTGAAGATGCTCCTGGAAGGTTTGGAATTAACAAAAGAAGACCATAAATCACAATTGAACGATGATTTTGAACACTTCTGTCAGAACAACGGAGAGACCATTCATGATTACTATGTCAAGTTTACCGAACTCATCAACGACATGAGAAACATCAAGATGACCATGCCTAGAATGCAGTTGAATTCAAAGTTTGTTAATAACATGTTGCATGAATGAGGTAGATTCATCACAGCAGTGAAACTGAATAAAGGATTGAGGGACTCCGACTATGATCAGTTGTATGCTTATCTAAAGCAACACGAGGCACATGCCAATGAAAACAAAATGATGTTGGAACGATTCACTCAACCCAATGTTGATCCTCTCGCCTTGATGTCTAATGTTTTACATCAGCAGTACTACTCACAATCATCTACCAGTCCACCATCCATACATGTTCAACCACACATTATTGACAACACCCAACTTGATTTAGGACTCTCTCCAACGGAAAACTTAATTGAGAACTTAACTAACACACTTGCCTTACTCACCCAATCATACAAAACATACCTTCCTCAAACTAACAATCAACTTAGAACTTCATCAAATACAAGGAACTAAGCCACAGTTCAAGACAGCAGGGTTGTTGTTCAGAATGTTCAGAGTTATCAGAATAGAGGTCAAGGAAACAATGGAAGGGGTACAGGTGCAGCTGGTTATGGGGGAGCTTAAAACAGAGTTAGGAATGCAAATCCAGGTCAAGCAAGGCAGATTAAGTGTTACAACTGCAATGATATATGCCACATAGCAAGGAACTGCACTCAGCCCAAGCGACCATAAAACTCATAATACTTCAAAGACAAGATGTTGAAGATGCAAGCTCAGGAGAATGGGGTGGCATTGGATGAAGAGCAGTTGTTGTTTATTGCAGGTGGACAAGACAATGCAGTTGACAAAGATGTGGATGAGCAATCGGTTCAAGACTTAGCACTCAATGTGGATAATGTTTTTCAAGTTGATGAGTGTGATGCTTTTGATTCTGATGTTGATGAGGCTCCCACTGCACAAACCATGTTCATGGCAAATCTATCATCTGCAGATCCTGTTTTTGATGAAGTTGGTCCGTCATATGATTCAGACATTCTATCTGAGGTATACGATCATTATCACTATCAGGATGCTGTTTGCGAGCATCATGAAGCATACGAGATGCATGATGATGTATAACCAAACCACATTGTTGACTCGGATACTGGTTATATGGGTGATAGTAATATGATTCCATATGATCAGTATGTGAAGGATAGTGCAGAGCCAGTTGTACAAAATAATGTTTCTTCTGTGCCAAATGATGCCTATCTGATGATAATTAATGAAATGCATGAACAGTCAGCCCATAGTGTCTCTGCGAATAAGCAGAACAATGTAGTTAATGCATCATTGACCGCTGAACTTGCAACATATAAGGAACAAGTTGAACTGTATGAGAGACGGGCCAAGTTGGAATTAATTGAAAGAGAACAAAAGATTGAGGAACAATTAAGAATAGTTATCACTGACCATAATATTAAGGAAGAAAATTTGAAAATTTTCATTCTGTAAAAAAGCAACTTACCTCTACCATCAACCATAACAAGTCACTGGTAGAAGAAGTTACGTCTTTGAAAAAGGATCTTAAACAGAAAGAAAACATATACCTAGAAGAATTTTTGGACATGAAAGCTTTAAAAGAAAAGGACAAGGATAAATTATACAAACAAAACTAGTCTCTTCAAACAGATTACATGCTGTGTAAACCAAAGCCTTATTATGATGAACATAAAAAGGTAGCTATTGGCTACAAGAACCCCTTATGTCTCACCTGTGTAAAGCAAGTTTAGCCTGCTCTATATAATGGTCATGAAATTATCAAAACCAATCATGTCCCGGCCATAGTGTACAACTCAGAGGATACCCTAGAGATAGCTGAAATCACTAGGAAGAAAATGAATGACAAAATGAAAACCCCTCTGTGGACTGAACAAAACATTAATATTCGACCCTCAGATTACTCAAAAGAGAACAATCTGGCAACCTTTACACCACAGACACAACCGACTCCCAGTCAGATATTTTGGTCTAAGGATGTCCTCAAGATGAAAGTAGAAGCTCTCAAAGAGCAGACCCCAGCTTCAAGACCAATCAAAGCATTGACGGTGTACCCTCCCAATACACCTGCAGTGCTTGTCCCCACAGTGCTTCCAACAAAAAGTCAAGTGAAAATTAACATTTTTGCACTAATACAACTTTTTTCGAAATTTGATAAAACTTGTAAAAAGAGAATTACACCAACGGGTCTCACTGAAGGGGAAAGGGGTTTTGAACTAACCAAGAAATGCTATCTCACCGAAGTAATTCCATTTTTCAAAACACTTTAAGAACATTTTAAGGGTATTCAAAAGGCTCTCACTAAAGAAAATCAAATAAATGAAAGAAATTTTTGAAGAGTTGGAAGCTGAGGTTGACCAAAATATTATGAATAGGAAGTATGATGAGATTGAGCAGAAAAATCTTCTCATTGCAAATGACAACTTAATTGCTAATTTCTTGTCCAAAGAAGTGTTATATATTGTAACAAATTCTGAACTTACTGTATCTAGATTCACTAAAATGCATGATGCACACACTGTTGTTCAAGCACATTGTCTGGAACATGAAGCAAAGCTTTCTAAATTACATGATAAGGTTCAAAATGATGATCATATTGAATTAGTAAAACGTTTTCTAATCTTGAGGTAAATCACTTAAATTTGCAGTTAAAGTATCAAAACCATAAAGAAAGTTTTGGAAACAACACATCTCCACCCACTCGAGATGCTCCTGATTTTGACTCAGTCTTTGTAATCAAAAAATGAAAGCTTCCATTCAAGGAAAGGATAACGCTATCAAAAAATTGAGAATGAAAATCTCTCAATTAAAAGAGACCCGTATTAAAGCAGACCATACTATTGATTTCAGGGCCTTAGATTTTTAGATCACTCAATTAACTGAAAAAGTCATCGTTCTCCAAGAACAAAATGAGCTTTTTAGGGCTGAGAATGCAAAAATTAAGCAGCATTATAAGGAACTTTATGATTCTATTAAGATCACGTGTACTAAACATATCGAACAGACAACTGCCTTATTAACTAAAAATGAGAATCTGAAAGCCCAAATACATGAAAATCTAAAATTTATCACTAGGGATTCTGTAAAACCAAAAGTTCATGCACCTGGTAGGTATGCTATAGATGTGGAACCAATTCCCCCTCGCAAAACGAACAATAGGGAAGTTCATCTAGATTATCTCAAACATCTTAAGGAAAGTGTAGAAACCCTTCGCGAGATTATTGAAGAGGTCAGGGCTGAAAAACCATTAGATAGCTCACTTGCATCCGCCTGCCTTTACACTAAACACTCTCAGGAGTTGCTTGAATATATGATTGGAACTTGTTCAAAATATTTTAATAAAAGAGATAGAAAGATTGCTACTGCCCCTTTAATTAGGAAAAAGTGAGTT
>BQNB010009227.1:0-85335 GCA_026074375.1 Tanacetum coccineum
CGAATTTTACGAAATATGTCACGACAATATCGGAGGAAAATACCTTTAGCCACGATAATATAGCAAAGGTTGAAAAAATCGCAACTCGATAGCCGAACGGTCGACCTCTCAGTAGCTTGTAATCGTTCTAGGCGAGATTAATCAGGAAAATACTTTTAGCCAAAAACTCCCGCCAAATACTCCTGCCTAATAATCCCGCCTAATACTCTCACCAAATAGGTAATTAACATGGTCATGGGTCATGTGCATTGGGTTGTAGTAGATTATAGCTTCATGTTATGACACATCAATGACTGGTGACAATGGGTAATTAACATGGGTCATGGGTCATGTGCATTGGGTTGTAGTGGATTATAGCTTCATGTTATGACACATCCATGACTGGTGACAATGGGTAATTAACATGGGTCATGGGTCATGTGCATTAGGGTGGTAGTGGATTATAGCTAGTGTAATGGAACCCATGCATGACCGGTGATAATGACTAATTCATATGGGTCATGGGTCATGTGCATTAGGTCACATTCATTAATAGGTATTTGACATCATATGGGTCATATGCATAGGGTTATAGTTGCTTAGAGTGTCATGTTACGACACATCCTTGACTGGTGACAATGGGTAATTAACATGGTCATGGGTCATGTGCATTGGGTTGTAGTGGATTATAGCTTCATGTTACGACACATCAATGACTCGTGACAATGGGTAATTAACATGGGTCATGGGTCATGTGCATTGGGTTGTAGTAGATTATAACTTCATGTTATGACACATCCATAACGGTCATATGCATTGGGTTGTATTGCTTAGAGTGTAATGTTACGACACATCCAATCGACTGGTGACAATAGGAATTAACATGGTCATGGTCATGTGCAGTTGGGTTGTAGTTTATTATAGCTTCAGATACGACACATCCATGACTAGTGTGGACCCCAATTGGTAATAACATGGGTCAAGGGTCATGTGCATTAAGGTTTAGTGATTATAGCTAGTGTAAATGGAACCCATGCATTAACCGATGATAAATGACTAATTCAAATGGTCATGTGCATTTAGTTATCACTGTCGCCAATTTCATTAATGTGATTTTTGACATCCATATGGGTCCTAGCATTGGTGTTCACGGGGCGTTTTCGATTCATGTTTTGTTAGTAACAATCATGTTATAATATGCAACCGGTTCAGTTATCGGTTTAACCGCGAGACAAATAAAACTAACAACCGTAACCGAACCATTAAAAGCGGTTTTTTCAGTTTCAAAATTTAGCGGTTCCTCAGTTTCACGAATTTTGTGTTTGAACACCCATAGCCCATATGTATTGGTTGTAGTTGCTTATAGTGCCGCGTGAAATGTTATAATTGTTAAAAAAAGGTACTTAACGAAACTGAATCACCGGTTGAGTACGTACTTAACTGAAATTAGAATCACCCCGGTTGAGTTTTTTTTATATATTTTGTAGTTATTTTTTATTAAATTTAAGGAAGTCTTAATTTAAATTTGTAGCTTTTTTTTAACATTTTTTTTACTTCTAACTTTTTAAAATTTTTAATTTAAATTTTAAATTTTTTAAATTGTAAATAGAATATATTGTTTTAGGAAGGGTTTTAATTTTATGAAAAAGTGTAAGTAAGGGTTTAGTTTGTTCTTGTTTTGGAGTGTGAGGGTTTAGTTTGGGTATATGGGAATTATGAACTTTCCTATTCACTGGATGTGAGAAGCCATTAATTCTCTAGGTGTGAGAAGCCGGCGTAATTAACTGCTGCACCAATGATGGTTCATTTGCCACTTCTCCACCACACACTTCCCCTATTTATACCCCCTCCCATATTTGTTTCTAGCACCACTTCCCCTATTTATTCCATTTCCATCATCCGATCTCTCTAATTAACCCAAACCCTAACACTAACCAATGGCAGGAGTAAGTGAAAGTAACAGTGTGTTGAATGATCTTACTCGAGCTAAGTGGTAATACCGAACCAAATGAGTATCAGAAGTTTATTTGTGACTAGCAATTGCAGACGACGTGGGTTAATTGCGAGCGATGGGGCCCTGAAGTCCACATCATAATGGAAAGAAATGGGCATTAAAAGCCCTTATTGCTGGCTTGAAAGCTTCAAAAGGATGGTAGGGAGGTAATGGGACACCATTATGTATTTGGAGAGATGAGCAGACGAAAGCAGAGGCCGAACTGGCCTGATTGCAACCTGGCATTTACTGACAACAGAAGAGGAGATTGAGAAGAAGCTAGAAGCAGTTGAAGTGAAAGGAGAGATGGGGTTAGGGTTTATTAAGGGATCTTTTGTTTGGTCAGTATTGTTGATGGTTGTTTTGTGTCTTGGTTGTTTATGTGAAAGTTTTATTTTGTTTATGATGTTTTAAGTTGGCAGTTGTAATCCTGGATAATTATGTGAAGCTTTTAATTATAATATGAATGGGTATGGTATGTTAATAACCTGTTAAGTATTATTTTTTTTGATTATTAAGCTCCTTGATTTGGTAGTGTAGTATGCGCTTGTGACCGTCTATAGTTTGTTTCAAAAACCAAACACAGGTTGTACGAATGATGAGGCTGGAAAGGTGTTTCTTCGTATTAGTACTTCCTTTCTTGCATTTCGATTTCGTTTATCAATCTTTATGTAGTCGTAGTTCAATGGGGTGCATTTGAATGGGATCCGTTACAGTTTGTGTCGAAGGATGTTGTGATTTAGTTTATTCTTATGGCTTGTCCGACTCGTGTGACTAAAGTTTTTAGGCATGGGTTATAGCCACGACCAATAAACCCATGAATTTGTTATTTCTGACTATATGGATGAGTGTATAACCATGTAAGATTACCACTTTTTAATATGTTAATTATCATAAAAAAAAATTAAATAAGTTAAATTGTTAATAACCTTTTTAATAATAAATGATTGCATCTTTTGAGACTAATTTAAATCATTAATGTCGCAATTATCACTAATTCAAAAAACTTAGTTTTTGGAGCCAAATTGCAGCCAAAATTTTAAACTCACATAGGAGATAAACGGTTTCTTTCCTCATTTCATCATTAACTCCCTTGTTCATCTCCAAAAAAGGCTGCAACCAAAACAAAAGATAACAACATCTCTTTTATACACCATTATACCACCTTTTACTTATTTCTTTACCAATTGCTGCTGAAGTATCATGGACACCAAAGCCACTGATGATCAGCTCATTTGCTAATTATGATAGTATATTAAAATGAAATGACGATTTAAGATATCATTCAGAGGAGTATTTTGATGATGCGCATGAGGATGATGAAAACAACCATTCAAATGGGAATGTAGTTAAGAGGGGCATAACCAGGTTATATAAGTTTCGCATGGAATATGGAAACCTTCTGGAATAAAGCTATGTAACATTTCGATGCTTGAATAGGAATCAGGAAAACACAGAGCATTGTTTTTGAGTTTTTTAGGAGACATGGTTCTTGAGCATATAGGTCTGAAAGAATTCAAGCATGGAACTAAGGTAGGTTCAGAATGAAAGAGATAAACATGGGATGAAATCACGGTAACCACATTTAAGATTTTTTGAACCCAATACTACATAAGTTTATCTCTGCTTACATTATGTGTAACTATTTCACAAGAATTCTGTTAACCTTTGGAGCGATACATTGATGTTACTTACGAGTCAGAAAGCTGGGTAATGAATCGTCTAGTGGTCGAACTTCTAAAGGAATTTTCAAAACGAAAATTGAGACGAACATACATTGCCCAACCAAGATACACCTTCAAAAGCAAAATGTGCCCAGCGAAGTATACCTTTATTTTAAAAGCCGAAGAATGGGGAATTTGTAAAGCTACACGGCCCACCCAGCTTACAAGGTTTTCTAATTAGTCAATTTTATTTAAGTTCATATATCTTTCATAATTTTGTGTTTGCATATATATTTACATCTAAACGCCTTAGATATTGTATTGCAAGGTGAATATCAGCCGCAGGTACAATGGCACGTTCCAAGTTGTCCTTCTTTATCCGCATACAATGGGATGAAAGGTGATACGCACACGTGAAAGCGCAATGGTAAAGATACACATTTGCATTTCATAGCTCATATATACTTTCCCGTTTTATATTGTTAACTTACAATGTGTATGTATTTGATGTTTTATAGATTGAAAAAAAGAAATTAAACCAGAGAAGAACCCTCGCTGGTACACAATTGTTTAAAGGAAGGTAAACAAAGACGGAGATTATCTAGATGATAAAAAATCAGTGGGATATAAACTTGTAAAGTTTGACTGCAATTTTTTTTTTTTATGTTCATTTTAGTATAATAACCAATTTCCTCCATATTTGTGTGCAGAAAGAAACTTAGGACAAGATCAAAGGAAGGAACCTTGAAGGTTGCTCAGGCACTGATGCCATAACAGTTGTATTAGGTAAGGAAAAGGAAGGTTATGCAAGCGGAATGGGAGTGGTGTTACATAATTACAAGAGGTATTTTGACCTTTCACGAAGCAAACAAGCAGCTGATGAAAAATTTGTTACTCTAACAAAGTCAACATTGATGCAGCGATCGTGAACGTCAAGAGAAAGAACTATTACATCCACAAGTATGTCCTGCAAGAATGTCCACAACAAAGGGATGGTGACTAAACTGAAGACTCAATAGGCTGCGACAAGGGGGCAAGTTCAGTCAAGCAAACTCCAATTACACCACCAGCTGTAAGACATTTTATGTTGCTAAAAATTTCATCTTCTAATTACGCTACCAGCACTGATCAAATAGATATGCAGGTACTCTTACCTAATACCCTAGGACCCCCTCATTTTATACACCAAGGAGACCTAATGACCTTACAATAAGTTTCCATCCAATTATACTCATTTTCCTAATATAATATCATAGCGATATCTAATAAAGCAGAAATAACACAACATTACTAGCTTATATCAATAGTCTAACTCAGAGCAACCATTAATATACTAACAATTTGTAACTAACACTAAGCATGTACTAAACATTTGTACTATCAGCACTACTAACTTGGTATATTTTTCTTCTTCAGTCCTTCCAACCAGCAGTCTTAACCATAACCACCCCCCCCCCCCCCCCCCCCCCCCCCCCCCCCCCCTCCACAACATTATCATCAGCAGTACAAGAATATTTTTATTCTAACACATTTCATAATTAAATTGCAGGTGTCTCTGGTGGACATTCATCTAGTAAATAGCAGTGCTGATGAGGAGGGCAAAACAACTATTGTTGGATGTGATCAGAATGATACGAGCATTCAAAAGGAAATGCAAAAAGGGGTAAGTAATTAATAAAACATCCCCCTGTGATTTTTGAATTCTACATACCTGGTTTTATATATTTACTGAGTTTTTAAATGCATACAAGAAACTGATAAATCTTTCGAGCTAAAGATAAACGACTAGCTTCAATCCAAAAGGATTCTTCAAGTTCAAGATTCCCAATCCAAAGAAAAGGTGTCGACTAACCACAAGTATTATTTCCATCAACATGTTCATATATTCTTTTGTTTAATTAATTTCCGATACATACATGCAACAAAACATTTTTTAGGCAATAAAGTACAGACTGTGGCACTTAAAGAAATCAACTATTATTGCAGAGGGTACCGTATACAAGAGTGATGGAAAAAATATGCATCATAACAAAGCACCCTCTATAGGATTGCTACAAAGTGTCAATCAAAATAAATCTCTAGTGATCAATCATATACCGGATGTAGGAAATAACGGTTGCACAATAGTTTTTGGATGCAGTAGGTGCTTTGGTTTGCATGGCCAAAGAATCAATTGTTTTAAGATCCTAAGGAGCAATAATACATGTGTTATATGAACCTACATATATATAGTATTCTCATATTTAATTCAGTGTTTGATACACCGGCAAATGTGTTTCCCTGTAGGCAACACCAACAATACCATAAAAATGAACACGTGGTGAGAACAAAAACTAACTAGCCCTAAAGGTATAAATAAGCGCAAAAACATTTAACGTCTCTATGATGTCAAAGCAAAAGGATGCAATAAAGAAGGAGTCAAAGGCATGATTTAATTGAGAAATTAGTATATACGACATTCAATTTTAATAGTCGGATCAGTTATATACATTCCATTTTATTGTATTTGAATTTATTTGATAAATATATTTATGAATTTTGTTTTGATATATTTTTATTTCATAAATGTGACTAAAAGATGCATATGGAATAAATGGTCACACTAGTTAACAATCCAACTTTTTGGTCATTGTTTTCTTAGATTCATTTGTGTACTAATATAACAAAAGGTCCACACAAACATAAAATTCATGTGGCATTGGATGATTAATAGTCACACAAAATACACATTTCTTCACTTTAAACAGCATATGGTCACACTTATTAACACTTTTGGCCACTTTATGCTTAATTGTATGTGACTAAATACCCAAAACAAACATGCTTTGTGTGACTAAATATTACAAAAGGCCACACAAACATAAACTTAATGTTGCTATTGGATGATCAATAGTCACACAAAAAATACAAGACTGACATAGGTTTAGAATACAATAGAATTAACATAGATTAGATAACCAAGATAATAATTAAATTGATATATTTAACCTCGCTTCAAGTGTTCGACACCCTACTTACCACGAAACTACTACCGATCGGGTACACTTCCCGTTAAAGTGTTGTTTTTGGTTTAGTTGGCAAAATATAAATTTAAAACTTGAATCAATAAAATATACACCACACAACGACACATCAAGGTTTTGGCGCCGTTGCCGGAGAGTGAAAATTAATCTTGATTTTTATTTAATATTTTGGTTTTTATCATTAGATTAGATCTACCCCTTAGGATTAGTGTAATTTAGATTAGTGTATATTCTGTAATATTTGTATATTTGTCTTTAATTATTTGCTTATATATATTTGTGTTTAATTGTTTGCGTATTTAATTGTTTTTCTTAATACACTGTTCTAGTCGATAGCTGAATACGGCGTATCCACTTCCATCGGATACGGCGTATCCAATTTCTTCTTACTCTCTTTTTTTCATTTTTTTATAAACATTCTTTTTTCATCATTTTTTTCTCTCTTTTTTTCAATCCACTTTCACACAACTAACAATTCTTCCACACTTAATATAAGCATACACCACAAAAAGAATACAAAACATGAAGTCTGCAGTATTCATGCTCATTGAAAATGGCACAGCACTTACATATTTATGGTATGTCTAGAGTATTGAATCAAATTATTTGGAATTATTTGATTTTGATAACTTAATTATTTCACCTCCAAATCTCTCAAGGTTTAAAATTGAGTATGTCTAGTATATACTCAATAAGACTCCAACCTAGAAGGTTTAATAAGACACCATCATGATTATGGAATGTGATGACTCACATTAAGTCTTAAGAAATTGAAGTTCTGAATTTGTTAAAAGTCTTATGAAGAATGACATTCACAAACTAAACTCAGAAACTGTCAATGTATCTTGTAATGTCCCTGGTATGTGCTTAATTACACATACCATTTTCCATTAAAAACGAGCTTAAATGACAAAAAACGTACCAAAAATACATTGTATTTGTATGTTTTGCATCTGTGTTGTGCAGGAAACGGATATCCGACAAAAAGACGAAAAACAAAGCCAAAAACGACAAAACCGAGCACGGAATGGAAAAGTGTGAAAAGACGAAGTCAATCAAGCCAAAAAGTCAACAGAAAAATCAAACAGTCAAAGTCAACCCCGACAAAGTCAGAGTCAACTCCGAGAAGCTGAAGCAGAAAATATAACTTGGGGGACTAAATTTGCCAATTCCCAAAGTTATATTACAAGAAGATAAAAAATAAGGGCTGAAATTGCTATTTATTGGAAATACAACTTTAGGGGGCAGTTCTGCCAAACCCCTAAAGTGGTATTACAAGGGGACTAGTTTTGAAATAGAAGTTATAAGGTTGAGGGGGCATTTCTGCCAAACCCTCAACCTTGTACACCACACAAGGACTATGTTTGCAAAAGACATATATGAGTTGAGGGGGCTTTCTTGCCAAACCCTCAAACTCATTTAACCACAAGGACGATTGCTGCAAATGAAAGATAGAAGTTGGAGGACCAAAGCTGCCCAAATACCAAACCTTTACCCTGTTATCTCCCTAACAAACTTTCCCGCCCATTTCTCCCCCAAACCACTCACGGGCTAATCACCTTTGTTTTACCCTGCAACACAAATTACCCAATGGGTAAAGACTTCATCCCTAACCCACTTACTCCCCCCAGCTTTATCATTGCCAGCTTGGCAATCCTTCACCATTTCCAAGCAAATTCGATGGTTTAGATAAAACCCAAAAAGCACAAGGAAGATTTCAAGGGCTAAGATTGATTTTTATGAATCACTCACACAACAAACACACTTATGAAAGCTCTCTCCAAAGAAACACAGCTGCAAGTTCAAGATTTGGGAGAATTCGGCTATAAAAGGCCTCATTTTGTAACTCAATAGATATCTTTACATTGTAACTTTTTATCTTAGCTTAATTTAGCATAACTTAGCTTAATTTACTGTCATTTACAGCTTATTAAGTTTTCAATTCCACCTTTGTATCAATTTCAAGTTTTAATGCAATATTGAGGTTTTTAAGTCAATCTTTTAATCCCAAATTATAAGTTGTTAATGTATGTTTAAGAAGCTTTCATTAAGCTTATTTATAAGCTGTTTTGATTAATCAACTTAAAAAGTTAATTAGTTAAAGAAAAATCAAGAAAAATCACAAAAAAATACCACAGCTTATTTTTAAGGATGATGAGCCGGATATGGATGGGCTTATGGACTCACTAGCTTGTTAAATACAAGCTAGAGCTTTGTTGATTAAGCTCTAATGAGCATTGACACCCTTGTTTAGAGCAAAAGGGGTTTGTAAGTCATTTTTTTATTTAAGCTTATTTTCTGCATTTTCTTATTTTTCAGCTTATTTGTGCTTATTGTTATGTGCTTATTAATGCTTAATTGTCATGTATGAACCTCTGTCTTTGAAACCCTTGGTCTAAATTACCTAATTCAGCCCTTAAAAGCTAAATCTAAAAATTAAAGGGGTGTTTGGGTCAAGGGTAAAAATGGGTCAAAAGTGTGTTGTCATGGGTTGTGGTCATGTGGCAATCTTTGGCAAACTTTGTGAGCTAGTTTGAGTCTGCTTTCCAAGATTTTTAAAAAGAAAAAAGTGTTTTCAAGCTTAGTTGTTGTTTTCTTAAATCTGTCAAGAAATTAAAAAGGGTTAAATAAGCTTATTTGATTAAGCTCTTGTAAATCTGAGTTAAGGTTTAGAATTGTGTCATTTAAGTGTGTTAAAAACAAGTAAGTCAAACCATTTGTGGTCACTTGCAAATTTTTTAAATCTGTCAACTAGTTCTTGTGTTTTTCTAAAGTTAAAATTGCTTATTTTCAAGTCCAATTATCAGACATCAAAGATTGTTTTTAAGCTTCGGATTTTTGAGCATAAGCTCACCTCATGACATACTCAATCTGTTTTTAATTGGATTTTACTTTTGAGCTTATTAAGGTGCTTATTTCTAAGCTCACTTTTTATCAAAAATCCCTAGTTAAATCTGCCCTGGTGCTAAACCATGACTTTTAAGTCATATTTTCTGGCTTATTTGTGTTAATCAATCCCAACTTTTTGCTTTTCTAGAAAGCTTATAAGCTCATTTATTAAGCCCATAATTGTCAGACCTTAACTTGCTTATTTTTAAGCACAAATTAGGCCAATTGATTTTTTTTATTTAGTTAAAGTAGGAAATAGCTTATTCTCTTTTTCCAGCTTATTAGGAGCTTTTTAGTTGATGATTTTAGTTCTTAGTTGCTTATCTAGCTTGTTTTTATGCCTGACTTTGCTTATTTTTAGCTTTCTTTGCTTATTGTGTCTATAAGCCAAAAATCAAAAAAGCCTTGTGCCTTTAATTGCAAGCAATCTGTCTGTTTGTTTTTGCTTATAAGTGTGCTTATTGGTGTTTCAAACCCCAAAATAAGTGGGGCTTATTGAAGCTTATTGGCAAATCACTAAGGCTGTGGGCCCCACTTGGCCTCAGAAACAACTTAAGGGGCTTAAAATTGAGCCCCAAAAGCTGTCCCATCTGTTTGCAAAACAGTCATAAGCCCTTTGGCTTATTCCATTTTTTTGTTGCTTGTTTTTTGAGATTAAGCTGCTTATTTCCATTTTATGAGCTTATTAGATTAGTACAAGTAGGATTCTAGCTTATTTAAGGGTTCTAGTTTGCTTATTCGAGCTCTTAAGCTCATTAGTTTGTCTTTGTTTGCTTAAGTGTGAAAAAGAGAAAAGAAAAGAAAAAGGGGGTCAAACTGTCATAGTTTTTTTTTTGCTTATTCACGTGCTTATTAGTGAGTTTTACAAAAAGTCATAGTTAAGAAAAAAGCTTATTTTCAAGTGCTTAAAAAGTTTGTGTAAAAAAATTTTGAAAAAAAAATATAAAGGGGAAGGCCAAAGTCCCGGGTGAGCAAGACTCGAACCCGGGACCTCAAAGCCCTCAACCCTTATAAACCCCCCAAAGCCTCTACCGCTGTGCTACAATAGCTCATCCGGTAGAGGTTTGTTGGGTTTAATATTTAAGGGTGTTTTAGGCCTTAAGCCTTCAGCCCACTTTTTGCTTATTACACAGCTTATTTGATAAGCTGTGTAAGTTTTTATATTTTTCTTAGGACTATCAACCTTTTAGCTATTTTGTGTGAATTTTTCAGAATTTTTTATACACGTTTAGTATTTTTTATAATTTATTTTCTTTTAAAACTTTAAAAAATCATAAAAATTAAAATAATAATCAGAAAAATATAAACTTTTTTTTAAAAATTTTCTTTTTTCATATATTTTGTAGGAAAAATGTTAAAACTTCTGTAGGGTTAATATTTCAAAAATTCATTTTTTAAAGAACGGGTTTTGTCCCGGTTTTTGTTTTGACTCGTTTTTTGTCCAAACGAACTCCGTTTTCGATCTAGTTTTTTTTAAACTTCGTTTTTAGTCAAGTAGAATCTATTTTTAATTTAAAAATTGTTCTAGGGTTTAAATTGCAAAATTATTTGCAAAATTTAGGTTTTTAGCCCTCGCGTTTTTACATTTACATCTACGTTTTTGAATTAAATTGTTCATTTATTTAAATTGTTCATTAAGCTTTCGTTTTTTTTTTTTTTAGGTTTCCTTTAATCGTATTTGCATTTTTAACTTGTAGTAATAGAAAACCAATCATAATTTAGTCATATTCAAACACCGATCATCAATTCGTCATTCGATTTTCCATTCAAGCCTCGTTGGGACCATTCATCGGAACCAGGGATGGGAATCATACATTTCGGGTTACATATATTTTTATTTTTGGTAAATTATTAACCAATCCTATCAGGTATTGGTTTGGTTAGTTTGCCTATTTATATATAGATATATATATTATAGATATATATATATATATTTATATATATATATATAATATATATAATATATATATATATATATATATATATTTATTGACGAATCAAATTTTGGACGCGCCTTGCCGGGGAGGCTTGGGGGGGGGGGGGGGGGGGGTGGGGGAGGGGGGGGGGGATGGAAAAACGATTATCGTTACGGTTTTTTGACAATTTGTGTTTGGAAATCTGTCGAATATTTTTCTTCTATAAAAATATAAAAAGTACAAAAATATTCTTTCCTTTTCTTTTATTAATATAATTATCATATAAAAACAAAAGAAAAACCAAAATATAAAAACAGTTGTCATCAAAAAAAGAAATTAAAATTCACCACGTTGGTTTTTATTTATATATTTTTAAAAATACCAAAAATATCATATTCTCAAATTGAGTATATCATAATAAATTCCGGTGAAAACTTGTTGGTTCCCAAATCGACAAAAGATTTTTGAAAAGCTTGCCATTTGTGTCGCTTAAGACGTAGGTTAACCTCGATTGGATTTAACAAACCTAAAAGGTTGGGTATATGGAGGGTTGTTTCCGGGAACTACGACCCAAAAGGAGAAATAAGCTTCGCGGTTATTCCTACTCCTCGCTCGCTTATGCGTTTTTCATTTGAGAGTACCGTGAAGTAAGTAGATTATTTTAGTTGAAAGTTGTCTTTATCTCATTGTCGTTTTTAAAGATCAATTGTGAATAAATCTTTTGAAAAACCAAAAAAAAAATTAGTGTAAATTTTATTTTTTTATTTCTATTTTGTGCGATGCGCACTCGTTCTCAATGCCCGTAAACGTCTGCAACAAACAAGTCGATCAACAAACTTCTGTTGAATTGAGAATCACCAAATATTGAGGAAAACAATAACAATCAAGAAACTTTCAATCCTCCCGTAGTTACGATGGACGATAATCAAACTATGGCGCAATTACTCGAAGCACCCATCGAGGGTTACTAGGATGCGATCGTTGTTCCCGAAATTGCCCCGTGGCGAAACAACTTCTTTGAGATCAAGCCACTTAATGGTTCTACATAATCTTGTTCAAAACAAGCAATTTTTTAGACACGATTAAAGAAGACCCACATGCCACCATATGATATTTCAACAAGATCACTCTACGATGAAGTTCCCGAACGGTCCCCGAGTACGTCGGTTTTTGTTAAGCTTATGCTTTTCCCATTTTCCCTCTAGGGTGCCGCCCGGATTTGGTTTGAAAAAGAACCCCCTCGATCGATTCTTACATGGGATGATCTTGTTTCGAAACAATTCATATATTAACATATTCTTTCCCTCCCTCTTAAAACAACAAATCTTCGAAATGAAAATCTCGAGATTTTATTCAGCGATTTGATGTTGAAACGTTTTTACGAGGCATGGATTCGATTCAATGATCTTCTTAGGGGATGCCGGCCATAATGGGTTTTTCTGAATTGCATCAACTCGATACATTCTATAATGCCCTAAATTCAATTATTGATCATAGATTTCATTGAACTCCGCTGCGTAGGTGGTAATACTTTTTGGAATAATTTATAATGCCTCAAAATGCACATAAAATCATTTCGAGAAAGCAAGTCCAAAGTTTTCGTAATATCACGGAAGCAAGGCCATTGTTTCCAAAGTGGAGTGACGAGATCTTCTACCTGCAGTTTTCATCGATGTTGACTGGAGCCTGAAATATATGGTTGAGGATTGAATTCTCAACAAGAAAAACCAAACCCCAGCTCCCGTTAATAAAAAAGCCGAGTTAGCTAGCAAAAGTTGTTGTAACTTGTTGGGGGTGGTCATTTCTTACCAAAATTAATCCAGCCACGATGGCATCATTTATCGTGACGATATCCAAGAGTATGTGTCACAAGCCGTTGCGGTAAATTTTAACAAGGATATACCATTTACCGACACTCAGATGGTTGCAAATCAATTCAGACATCCCGCGTTTTTTCCTCCATTCAAAGACATCCAGGAAATAATCAAAAACAATTTCAATCGGAGGAAAGGGGACGAGGGGGAAACAATTACAAACAAATCGAGGGAACAATTTCAACAAAGCCAAGTTACCGTCCCCAGGTTAATCAACCACCAGCTAACAGGCTCCTGTTCCTCCAGGACAACATAGTGTGTCCAAACATGAGTTTTGACAACTACGGTCTAGGTAATGATGCGTTCTGAGGAACATGCAAAAAACAAGGCCAAACCTTGCCAAAAACCAAATGGCCAATATAACGGACATGCTTTCCAGTTCCTCCTCCCCCCCCCCCCCTCACCCCCCCACCCACCCGACTTCTAATACCGCCTTCTACTTCAGTTCGGGAACTCTCCGTGGTAACTCACATTTTACTAACCCGAAGGAAGGATTGAAAAGGTACACCAGTGGTTGTGGAGTGGTGTTGCATATCAAGGGGATCCCGCAATTCCTTTACTTCATCTTTTTCTCGAAAGTAATTGAATTTTCGGGGGGGGGGTGGGGGGTGGGGGGGGGGGGGAATAGCGAGGTTTACAAAGGACCGATGTTACCTATAATAATAACGGAAGCACCGAAAGACGTCCAACCTCCGGTAGTTCAAGTCCAATCTCAAAATCTAATTTCCGAGCCCGATGTTGATCCCGTTAGTGCTCCGATGCCTAACCAACGAACATCAATTCCGTTTCCTTCAAGAAGAAATGATGAAAGACGCCGTGAAAAAGCTAACGATCAAATTGAGAAATTCTACGAAATCTTTAGAGATTTGAGTTTCGAAATTAGCTTTACGGATGCCTTGACCTATTATGCCGAAATTTGCCTCCACTCTAAAATCTTTTAATCGGAAACCAAGAGGAAGTTGAGTGAAATGGCTAGTACTTCATTTTTTTGAACGAAAATTGCTCAGCAGTCATCCTAAACAAGTTACCGAAAAAACTTAGAGACCCTGGCCGATTTCTTATTCCATGTGAATTTTCTAGGATTAATACATGCAACGCCTTGGCCGATCTCGGCGCAAGCATTAATCTTATGCCATATTCCGTCTGGAAAGATCTCTCTCTTCCCGAACTAACCTCAACTTGCCATGATGCTAGAGGCTAGCGGACCGTTCAATAACTTTCCTAAACGATCGTATCGCCAAGAGACGTCCATTTGAGGTGGGAAAGTTTTCCGTTTTTCCAGCCAGATTTACATTTTTAGTCGATAGATTTTGTAACCGACCCCCGCATAAGTACTTTAATTCTGGGAAGGAGTTTCCTTTTAAAGACCAGTCGTGCGTTGATGTGTTTACGAAGGGTGAATAAACCCTTCGTGGTTGGCAATGAGGCCTCACTTCAATCTGGACCAAACTTCGGGATACACAGCTAATTTTCAATCATATATGTCGGCGAACACGAATCGACGTCATTGAATTAGCAAGTGTGAAGACATACTCGCAAGAAGTTTTAGGTTTTTTCCGATTCAGTTGCATATGGTTATCTTCATCCCCGGGGATTACGATTCCAATTGTTTCAAATTCTTCACCAACACTAACTCCCTTCGGGGATAGTGATTTCCTCCTTCTCGAAGAAGCCAACGCTTTTATAGCTATCAATGATGAGCCAATTTCATGGGAAATTAATGCTACTTACTATGATCTGGAGGGTGACATTCTTATTCTGGAAGCACTTCTCAATAGTGAACCGTTACCTCCTCTTCTGAATCATAAAGATTATTCGCCCGGATCCGGACCAAGAACTCAAAGTTGTTGAGCTTTTTATTTTTTTTAAAACCGGTTTTTAATCATCAATTGATGAGCCTCCCGAGGTTGAACTCAAGGACTTGCCACCTCATTTAGAATACGCATTTTTGGAAGGCGACGACAAGTTGCCCATCATAATTGCGAAAGACTTGAAGGATGAGGAGAAGGCAGCTCTTATCAAGGTTCTAAAGTCCCACAAGCGAGCCATCGCTTGGAAACTCTCCGATATCAAAGGTGTTGATCCAGAGTTTTGTACTCACAAAATCCTTATGGAAGAGGACTACGAACCAACAGTTCAGAGGTCAAGACGAGTAAACCCAAGATCCACGACGTCATCAAAAAGAAAAAGGCATGTGTTGTGTGAGTTTTGTTGGTTTGGCGTTTTGGGTTTTTGTTTTTTTCTCTTGGTTTAGTAAAGGTTTTTTACAAGCGTAAGCAAGACAGTTGCAGCTTGTTCCGGAAGTCTGGGTTTGTTTTTTTGTTTTTGGGCGTATACACGGTGGTTTTTTTTTTTGTAGTTTGGTTGTGTTTTTTTGGTTCGATCCGTAAGCTTTTCGCGGGCTTTTATGAGCGTTTTGCCGTTTTTGTTTTTTGTTTTTTTTTTTTTGTAGGTTTTGCCGGTTTGTTTGGGGATCTGCTTGTGATTCCTAGCGTGTGTATTCTCTTGGTAGGGTGCTGTGTTTTTGTTCTGGACAGGTTACATGGTGTTTGGTTTTGGAAAAGGTTTGAAAAATGTGAAGGTATGGATTTGATCGGCAGCTGCGTTTTACTTGTTTTGTTTTTGCATTAAAAGGAGGGGTTGAAAAACTTCTTAACGCGGATTAATTTATCCGTCTCTGAAGTCCATGGGTAAGCCCCGGATAACACTGAGTACCATAAGAAGGGTGTGTGGTGTTTTGGTTATAACCGTTGTCAATGCACCCGGCACGTTTCAACGATGTATGATGGCAATCTTCCATGACATGATCGAAAAGACAATGGAAGTGTTCATGGATGACTTCTCGGTCTTCAGATCATATTCTTTCTCTACATGCCTATCCCATTTGGAAAAAATGTTTTTTTATTTTTTAAAACGGTGTTTGTGTGTGAGACTATCAATTCTTGTCCCTAAATTGGGAGGGAAAAGAGAGGGAGGGGGAAAAAAGCATTTTATGTTTTAAGAATGGCATTGTTCTTGGCCCACAAAAATCTCTACGTCGGGGGAAAAAAATGGAATTGAGTGTCAATCGTGTCTAATGCTTAAAAGTTTAGAAGTTATTGCCAAGCCCCTCACCGACTACTGTCAAAGGTTTTCTGTCCGTTTAGTTTTCTGGGCATGCTGGTTTTTTACTACGTTTCATACAAGGACTTTTCAAATATTGCTGTCCATGACCACTTGCTTGAATGAAAAAGAGGACTCATATTTTTTCTTCTTCAAAGAGTGTATTGAATCCTTTAATACACTTCAAAGAAAATTGACCGATGGCTCGGCTCCAATTTTGATGCTACCAGACTAGGAACTTGCCCTTCGAAATCTATGTGGTGATGCAAGCAACTTTGCATTTGGGGCAGTTCTAGGTGGGCAACGAATATAAGAATAAGAACCAAGCATTTCACCAATTCACTATGCCAGCAAAACAATGACCGAAGCTCAAGCACACTATATTACGACCGAAAAATAATTACTTGCCGTAGTGTACGCTTTTGAGAAATTATGGTCATATCTCATTTTGTCCAAGAGCATAGTGTATACAGACCATTCTGCTATAAAGTATCTCTTGCTAAAAAAGGATGCTTAAGGCAAGATTAATGAGGTGGATCCTTTTGCTCCAGAATTCGGATTGTATGTTGTTGAGAATCCGACGAACAAAAGGAGCGAAAAATCTATCTTTGCGCCGATCATCTCGCCAGACTTGAGAAAACCTACCAAAATGAATATGTTCAGAGAACAAGGAAATCAACGGGGAAACATTTCCAACTCGAGACTCTTGGATCGGTTTTGCTCTTAGTTGCTGATAGTACCCATGGTTTTTATAGATTTCGCAAACTACCATGCGGGGATTTTCATTGTACAAAGGAATGTCGACCCCAAGCAGCTGAGGAAAAACAAGTTTTTTCAAAGATGTCAAAACTTTACTGTAGGACGAACCCCTTTCTATTAAGATCTTGTTGACCAAGTAATTAGGTTGTTGTGTTTTTTGGGACAAGAAGCTTTTGACATTCTTAAAGCTTGCCACAGTGGACCCACTGGGGGGGACACTTACGGTGTGCCATTAATTTAAACTGCTAAATAAAAAGTTCTTTGATTCAGGATTTTTATTGGCCCACAATCTACAAGATGCCATGACCTTTTGTCACCCGATTTATTGTGACATTTGTCAAGTCATCTTAAGGCAAGATTTCTCAACGTGATGAGATGCCACAAAACTCTATCCAAGTTTGCGAAATATTTGACATGTGGGGCATTGATTTTATGGGGCCGTTCCCGTCTTCAAGAGGGAACAAATATATACTTGTGGCAGTCGATTACTTATCAAAATAGGTTAAAGCAAAAGCGCTCCCCACCAATGATGCCCGAGTTGTTTTTGCAACATTTCTTAATAAACTCTCTTCTCAGGAGTTTGTGCCCTCGTGCAATCAATTAAGGTGATCGCGGAAACCCATTTTTTGCAATGACCAATTGCAAAGGTCGATCAGCTTAAATACGGAGTCACTCATCGTCTCTCCACCGCATATCACCCACAAACAAGTGGGCAAGTTGAGGTATCCAGTCGTGGTTTGAAAAGAATTCTTGAAAGGACCGTGGGCGAAAATCGTGCCTCTTAGTCGGACAAACTAGATGACGCTCTTTGGGCCTTCCGTACAGCTTACAAAACACCCATCGGGTGCACTCCGTACAAGCTTGTATATGGAAAGGCATGTCATCTACCGATTGAGTTGGAGCACAAAGCTTACTGGGCCTTTAGGCATACAAACTTTGATATCAAAACCGCGGGTGTATCACAGAGAAAAGGAAAAGAAAAGTTCAACTCAAAAAACTAAAATGTACTTCGTGAATCATGCCTCTATGAAATTTCTTTGTATTTACAAAGAGCATTTAACCAAGAGGATCCACGATGCCAAGATCAAAAACCGCATTTTCAACGTTGGTGTTCAAGTTCTCCTCTTTTAACTCTAGATTTAAGTTTTCTCGGCAAGCTAAAACCCTGTTTGGAGTGGGACCTTCACCATTACCCAAGTCTTTTATAATGGCACCGTCGAGTTATCCCAAAAACTCCAAGCCAAAACTTTCAAAAGTGAAATGGTCATTGTTTTGATTTTTGAAACACTATAATTTGTGGAGGGACATACCAACGAGGTTGATCCACGGAATTCTCCAAAACCTTCCCCAAAGGAAATGAATTCGGGGGGGAATTTGGGTCAAGCATATCGGGTCAAGCATAGCGACCTTAAACAAGCGCTTCATGGGAGGCACCCCATGCTTATCGTAGTAGTATTATGTAGTAATGAATAAGTGTTTATTATGTGAGGATGCTTACCTCTTGCATTACCCGTGTTTTGTGTGTTTTGTATGTCCAGGATTTCCCGGATTGTGAAGACTCTCGTGCTCGCAGTTTTACCCTTCATCCACAAGAGTTTCACATCCTCAGCTTCATTTTGGGAATCCAATATCCAAATCTAATCGACTAACGTTTTATCTTTTGGCACACTTAATAAACGGCCTTAGATTTACGTAGGTACCCCTTTCAAAACATCGAGGACGATGTTTAGTTCTAGTATGGGGGGGGAATCTTCGATTTGATTTTGCCTGCAGTCGTTGTTGTCACGTAATCCCGTTTTTACCACCAAAATTTTTGCAAAAATACCAAAAAAATGAAAAAATTTAAAAATTTTCAAAAATAAAATAAGTGTTTTGTCACAGTTTTGACTTTCCCAATGGGTAGAATGAGAATAAATTTTGACTCGATCGGGCGTGTTGAGCCCTAGCTTTGTCCCTTAACCATTTAATAAACGAAAGTTTATTAGGCTAAGCATTCGCGGATCCTTTTATTAGGGATTTTAAATTTGCGAAGAACGAAAAATGATAGTGTTTTTTTACAAGTAGGATGCTAAACAAGGATTATTTGGAAATCTTAAAAGCTTATAAGTGTAACTTGTCGCTTTTTCTCCCAGAAGCTCTTAACCTGACTAATAAACATGCTTAATTTTGCTTTAACTTTAAACCGACATTTTCTAAAAAGAAGCTCTTTCGGAAACGAAAATATTCATCTTAGTTCAGCTTTATACTTGAGTTTCTAAAACGAAATTTTCTTTATTACGGAAAATATGTTGCAAAATGAAAAATAAATAAAATAAATAAATAAATGAATAATATAAACAGTGGGCTGATAAAGGTTTACTGCATCTTGCCGGCTCACAACCGATGTTGCAGTCTTCAAAACAAGGCCCATAGTGAGATAATAAATGCCAAAGTGCATTCGTAAGTGTTATCAATAAGAAACCGTCGTCAGACTAAGTCACTACATCTTGTCGGAGGCGTGGCCGATGTTGTAGTCATGTAAATGATGACGGTAGTATAGTATATAGCAATAAATGAAAATTTAATGGTTAAGATTTCTTTTTCTAAACTCAAGTATAATTTTGAACTAAGAATAACTTGCTTTAAGACTTCAAAAGTTGTTGGTTGCCGTCGGTAGATTATTTCGATTAAGTATTCTCCGTGGGGTGTCAAAAACCTGGGCACTTAGCTGATGAGGCTGGGACGTTCCGAGAAGAAAGGTCGCTACATGGAATAATCGCACCAATGAGATCATTAAATTTTTGATGTTTGCGTGCTTTGAGTAGTATTGTTTATTTAGCGGTAAATCTAAGAAATTCGGCCTAAAAGGGTGGAGTATCCCGCTATTACATTGCGAACATTCTCCTGTGGGGTCTCAACCTGATAACCTAAGTCGAACTCGGCTGGGATCTATCGAGAATATGCTGGTTGGTGGGTGATCTAGTCTTTTCCCCAGATTTCTTCAGAAATATCGTTATGCACATAAACTATACTACTTTCTAAAATTGTCGATCTAAATTTAACTTAAAATTAAGCACAATCACTCTAATTGAATAATTGTCGGGAGCGAAAAGTTGACAAGTCATAGTTATAAGTAGTGTTAGCATCTTTACTTGTACTTAACGGTGATTTCGTTTTTACGCTTAGTTTGGGACTAGTGAAAAATCGAGGACGATGAATTTATCCATTCGGACATCCATAGATTATTCTATGGGCGCTTCTCATTCTATGATCCCAGTGTTGATAAAATAAAGGAAGTCAAACATGTTAGTTAAGAAAAGAAAAAGGAAAATCCAAAAATATTAGGGATAGTTAGTGTACATATAAAAAATGGTGAAAACGGGACTTGTCGAAGCTATTGATTCTTTAGTTCCCCTTGACGAACACTTAGCTACTTTTCGAGGTTATTAGTCGAGGGGGATCGAGATTCTTAGTTTTCGTAAATGTTTACTTCATAACATTGCGTGAGGACACGACAATATCTTAGTATGGAGGATTTTAATATGTGCTTAATTAGACATATTTTATATCAAATAAAACGAGCTTAAATGACCAAAAACAGCCAAATATATGTTTGTTTTGCAATTGTATTATGCAGGAAATGGATATCACACAAAAGGACAAAAAACAAAGCCAAAAACAACAAAACTGATCACGGAATGGAAAAGTGTGCAGAAACAAAGCCAAATCGAAGCCAAAAAGTCAACCAGAAAAGTCAATAGTCAAAGTCAAAGTCAAAGTCAACCCCGACAAAATCAAAGTCAACTTCGAGAAACTGAAGCAAAAATACAACTTGAGGAACCAAAATCCAAAGTTATATTACAAGAAGATAAAAAAAATAAGGGCTGGAAATTGCTATTTATTGGAAAATACAATTTAGGGGGCAGTTCTGCCAAACCCCTAAAGGTGTGTTTACATGGGGACTAGTTTTGAATAGATGTTTTAAAGTGTGGGGGGCATTTTTGCCAAACACTCGAACCTTGTACACCACACAAGGACTATGTTTGCAAAAGACATATATGAGTTGAGGGGGCTTTCTTGCCAAACCCTCAAACTCATTACACCACAAGGACGATTGCTGCAAATGAAAGATAGAAGTTGGAGGACCAAAGCTGCCCAAATTTTATCCCAAACCTTTACTTTTATTCTCCCTAACAAACCTTTCCGCCCCATTTTTCACCCCCAAACCACTAACGGGCTAATCACCTTTGTTTTTCCCTGCACACACAAAATTACCCAATGGGTAAAGACTTCATCCCTAACCCACTTACTCCCCCAGCTTTATCATTGCCAGCTTGGCAATCCTTTACCATTTCCAAGCTAATTTGATGGCTTAGATAAAACCCAAAAAACACAAGGAAGATTTAAGGGCTAAGCTTGAGTTTTATGAATCACTCAACAACACACACTTATGAAAGCTCTCTCCAAAGAAAAACACAGCTGCATGTTAAGATTTGGTGAGAATTCGGGCTATAAAAGGGCCCTTTGTGTAGTCAATTGATATTTTCATTGTAACTTTTTATCTTATGCTTATTTAGCTAACTTAGCTTAATTTACTGTATTACTGCTTATTAAGTTTTATTTACAGCTTTTGTATCAATTTCAATTTTTAATGCAATATTGAGGTTTTAAGTCAATCTTTCAAGTCCAAATTATAAGTTGTTAATGTATGTTTATCGAGCTTGCATTAAGCTTATTTATAAGTGTTTTGTTTAATCAAAGTAAAAGTTTAATTAGTTAAGAAAAATCAAGAAAACCACAAAAAATACACAGCTTATTTTTAAGGATTAATAAGCCGGATATGGATGGACTGATGGAACTCACTTGCTTGTTAAATACAAGCTAGACTTTGATGATTAAGCTCTTATGGAGCATTGACACCCTTTTTTAGAGCAAATGGGGTTTGTATGTTATTTTTTTTCTATTTAAGTTATTTTCGCTGCATTTCTTATTTTTCAGCTTTTTGTGGCTTATTGCTTATTGTTATGTGCTTAATACTGCTTAATTGTCATATTTGAACTCTGTCTTGAACAAACCTTGGTCTAAAATTACCTAATTCAGCCCTTAAAGCTTAATATGAAAAGTAAAGGAGTGTATGGTTTGCATAGAAAATGGGTCAAATGGGGTATAAAACACTAAAGGACCCACCGGGGGACACTACGGTGCCAATTACACCGCTAAAAAGATCTTTGATTCAGGATTTTATTGGCCCACAATCTACAAGGATGCCCACGACTTTGTCACCCGATGTGATATTTGTCAATGTCAAGGCAAAATTTTGCAACGTGATGAGATGCCACAAAACTCTATCCAAGTTTGTCAAATCTTTGACATTTGGGGCATAGATTTTATGGGGCCATTCTCGTCTTCAAGAGGAAACAAGTACATACTCGTGGCTGTCGATTACTTATCAAAATGGGTTGAAGCGAAAGCGCTCCCCACCAATGATGCCCGAGTTGTTTGCAAATTTCTTAAAACTCTCTTCTCCAGATTTGGTGCCCCTCGTGCAATCATAAGTGATCGCGGAACCTATTTTTGCAATGACCAGTTTGCAAAGGTCATGCTTAAATACGGAGTCACTCATCGTCTCTCCACCGCGTATCACCCACAAATAAGTGGGCAAGTTGAGGTATCCAATCGTGGTTTGAAAAGAATTCTTGAAAGGACCGTGGGCGAAAATCGTGCCTCTTGGTCGGACAAACTGGATGACGCTCTCTGGGCCTTCCGTACAGCTTACAAAACACCCATCGGGTGCACTCCGTACAAGCTTGTATATGGAAAGGCATGTCATCTACCGATTGAGTTAGAGCACAAAGCTTACTGGGCCCTTAAGCATACAAACTTTGATATCAAAACCGCGGGTGATCACAGAAAAGTTCAGCTCAACGAACTTAATGAACTTCGTGATCATGCTTATGAAAATTCTTTGATTTACAAGGAGAAAACAAAGAGAATCCATGACTCCAAGATCAAAAATTGCGTTTTCAACGTCGGTGATCGAGTCCTCCTCTTTAACTCTAGATTGAAGATTTTCTCGGGCAAGCTTAAGACCCGCTGGAGTGGACCATTCACTGTAACCCAAGTTTTTCCATATGGCACTGTCGAGTTATCCCAAAACTCCGGGCCAAATTTCAAAGTGAATGGTCATCGTTTGAAGCACTACTTTGGAGGGGACGTACCACAATTGGTAGTCCCGGATCTCCAGACGTTCCCCATGGACCAATAAATTCGGGGACGGGTCAAGCATAGCGACCTTAAACAAGCGCTTCGTGGGAGGCACCCCATGCTTATCAGTAGTAGTATTATGTAGTAATGAATAAGTGTTTTTGTGTGAGGAGGCTTACCTCTTCCATTACCCGTGTTTTGTCTGTGTTTTGTGTGTTTTGTGTTGTATGTCCAGGATTTCCCAGATTGTGAAGACTCTCGTGCTCGCGGTTTTGCCCTTCATCCATAAGAGTTTCACATCCTCAGCTTCATTTTGGGAATCCAATATCCAAATCTAATCGACTAACGTTTTATCTTTTGGTACACTTAATAAACGGCCTTAGATTTATGTAGGTACCCCTTTAACACCACTACTGCTGTGCTACAATAGATCATCCGGTAGTGGTTTGTTGGATTTAATATATAAGGGCTTGTTAGCCCATTTGCTTATTAAGCTGTTTGGGCTTATTTCTCGGCTTATTTGATAAGCTTGTTTCCCCAACTTAGTTTTAACCTTTTAGCTATTTTGTGTAATTTTTCTAGAATTTTTTTATAAACGT
Source organism: Tanacetum coccineum (assembly GCA_026074375.1). NCBI lineage: Eukaryota > Viridiplantae > Streptophyta > Magnoliopsida > Asterales > Asteraceae > Tanacetum > Tanacetum coccineum. The sequence continues at coordinate 23,982 of BQNB010009227.1, forward strand.
CTAGTATTTTTTATAATTTATTTTGTTTAAAAACTTTAAAAAATCATAAAAATAAATTAAAAGTCAGAAAAATATAAACTTTTTTTTTAAAATTTTCTTTTGTCATATAGATATTTTATTTTTGTGAAATCTTAACCAATCCTTGGCTAAAGGTAATTGGTTGAGAATTTGCTTATATTATATATATATATTATTGACGAATCAATTTTTGGCGCCGTTGCCGGGGAGGCTGTGAAACGAATTATCGTTATGTTTGACAAATTGTGTTTGAATTTGTGAATATCTCTTTTATTTTTATAAAAATACAAAAATATTTTTCATTTCTTTTTAGTCTATATTTATAAAACAAGAAAAACCAAAAAAATATAAAAGCATTGTCTTAATCAAGAAATAAAATTCATCAATCATATAATACTTTCATATCTTTAAATGTATTAAAACTAGTCACCTAAATATTTCCAACAATTTAATCTATTTTCAACAACGCGATTAAATATTTTTCAACCAACTTGATTTGTTTGACCTTGTTTTGGTATAAACAAAATAAAATTTGTATTAATACATTAATAACTAAAAAAAAAGAGAATGCTTGTGCTTGCATGGTTCTAACATACACACATAATTATATTTTTTTAAACATATAGTGTTTTACCAAAGACGTGTGTTGTATCAAAATGGTTAGAAAACTCATACTCATAAAATTGTCATAAAACTGATGTATATTATACATAACAGCTTTCACAAGTAAAGTTTGTTACGACAAACTAGATTATGAAATTAACTTATCATTAATAATCAACCTCCACCTTACAACTAATCTTGGGATTAATGGAACAGCACTATTTAAATTATTTACTTATTTTCTTTAAATGATTGTTCGTGAGGTCAAGAAAGATTTTCAAGAATTGTCAATTCATTAATCAAATTACGATTGATAGCTTTATTGAATCTAATGACAGTTTTTCAGTGTAAATGGACATGAAATCGGATTCTTATTTGTTTAGTTTCAAGATTATTCAAAATATAACAAAAATATCATCTTGGATCTACATAACTCAATCACACTTGATTGAAATGAAAATTAATTAACATCAATTTCTAGATGAAAAGAAGACCATCGATCATAACTCACACTTGTGTTGATGATGCCATATTGAGTCTACTTGTCCAATAGTTTTGTGTTCCAAAATAATATATCCAATATGATATCAATACGATGCATAAAATACACAATGAAGTAGGATTCACGACTTGGATGTTTTGTCCGAAATATTCAAGTAATTTACATTGCAATGCAATTGGGAAATGTGTCATTTCTGAAAAACCAAACATGAGCAAACTAACAATATATGTAAACTTTGCTCATACAACATAAAAGCACAACTCAAAGCTAAAATCACTTAACTAAATTCTCAATAAGAATAAAATTCTAGTTAATTCACGTAGATAACACGATGATTGAGAAACAATATGATTTAAAGATTTTATCGGACTTAACGTATTAAACGATTGATAAAGTATAATATATATCTATGCATCTATTTCTCGTAACAATAAAGTTTGTGTTACCAGAAAATACATTACATATTGTTTCTAAAATATAAGTTATTAGAATTGAAAAATAACTTATTTTATTAAAATAAATTATTATAAAAATAATCAAGAATATGTGTCAATGCATAAACAAGTAAAAAAAATTTACATTTATTCAAATACTTACTTTAATTAGATATACAACATTGATAATAATATAATTTTATAGAAAAGGCAAATTGTATTAAAAAAATAAAATATGTCTCTTTTTAATCATTTATCATTAAAGAATTACAAACTCAATTAAGATAAATAATCTTAGAATGAAATACAATTTCATAGTACATGAAATGGAGCATTCTTAAAGCACTTAATAATTTATTATAACATAATTGTCATATGTCGACAAATAACACACCTTGCTTTTGAAAAACCAAACACGTTAAATAACCACAGGTTACCACTGCATAATAAGATGACTAAATATAAGACATCCATTATATCAAGCAATATGTAATCGAACCAAACAACCTATAGACTTAACAAAATATTAAAAACATATTTCTTACGCTCATCTAAGTATTTCACACAATCTGACTAGATATAAGCGAAACCGGAATAAAGTAAGTTAGTTGAGTCATGTAGGCCCTTTTATTAAAAGTATAATACAAATTTTATCTTTGCTGCACTCATTAGCAAATATAAGAATCTATTTTGTCTAACATGAGAATGACTACTGAAAATCTATTGCACTAGAAATTCAATTTGACCTAACGGTTGAATTGCTTCCAAGAGTGAAGTTGGGTTCGGTGTATAACCCGTAAAAATGGTCGTGTTTAGCCTGAATTGAGCACCACTAGTGATAGTCTCATATTCATTCTCTAATTTGATTAAATGGCTCTTCCTAAATATGCCTAATGATAGTCTACATCGATAGACTTTGTATATCATTAGGAGTACACACTAAGCACGTAGAAATTAGGCTTTTCCTTAGTCAATCTAGACACAATGCACCTCACATATGTGCTTTAATGTTTCAAGATGATTACTTGTTCCCATGTAATGCAATTATATGTCTTCATGATCTTGATGCTCAATGTTTGATTGCTTAGATATCAAATGCATGTCCACTATAAAGACATTTGTCTTCTTCTAGCAATTTAGATAAAATATTTCTTAGTTTATCTAAATGACACATGCTCCTAAATGCTAAATGCTAACATGTCTAACACTCCTCCAAGTAGGTTTGACAACTTAAATATTTCATCCAAAATATTCAAGTATCTTTAACTTGCGATCGCAAACGTTAAAGGTCATATCCGAAAGTTCATATTCAAGCCTTTTAACAACATATGTTAAAATGCTCTTCCTAAAGCTAAAAGCTTACATCAACCTTCGCGTGACAAAGGTCTTACGAGTTTCTACATAAGTAATTCGTAGCATCTTTAATATACACACCTTAAGACTAAGTACTTTCACTTTTGTTAGTCTTTTTGGTTCCCTTAGGTATGTCATGAAGGTTTATCGTCATGCTCACCTCATACACAATGAGGATTGAACATTATCCATCGATCTTAGGATAGAAAACTCATCATAATTTATCATCATTTCCTTCACGACAATGTCCAAAAGGAAATATCTTCATCGAAAAAGTTTCGTCGGAAGACAACATCGCTGGCATCCTCACTAAACCACTCAAACGTGAACCTTTTTAAGTCTAGGTCTAGGAATGATGAAACAAATCTCATAAACATGTCATTCTCATTTTAATAGTCTTGTTACTATTAAATACATTCCGATAAATCTCGACAACTTAATCATTTCATCCGAAATGTTTAAGCAATTTTAATTCGCGAAATGCAAATCTCGCGAATTAAAATGTCACTTATTGTTCATGTCGAATTCGTTTCACAAAAACCTTAATAACGCCTCTATTATTATATAGTTGGTTAATATTTTCCTACCACATTTCGGCTACCATCTTTATGACAACCGCGTACCTCGTCGTGTGATTGTTCTAAGAACATTCGCAATACTCGAGAAGAGCTACATAACTTCGTGGATGAAGTTCATCGTATGCTAACCGTCATCCTTCATGACATTGTCAAGCTCATCGCTTCCTTCTTTATCATAAGCATGTGTGCCTATGTTGTCAAAAGTCAAGTGAATTTCGTAATGAAATGCATCATATCCACTTACTACTAAGTGAAGAACATAAAGAAGACATTTAAGCTTCAAGTGTTATCGAGTCACCACATTGTCATGACTTTTACTTTTTTCATCCATATTTCACCACCATGAAAGAACTACCAAATCATTTCCACTTCTAGCAAGTGAAGAACACAAAGAAGATATACAAGCTTCAAGTGTTGTTGAATCATCACAATTGGTTTTTACCATGAAGGTAATACCACCTCATTTCACAATCATACTACCAAAGAAACTCTTCATTGATTTAACAAATGAAGACACCAAAACCCCATCACCCAAACTTCAACTATCATCACCAAGTGTTCCTAATGTACCTTTTAAAACACCATCAACCAAAGGCACTTCATCTTCACCCATTGAATACACACTCTACTATAAATACAACCTCATTCTCACCATCATCATTATAACAATCCACCATTTTCACATTTTTACCTTTGTTCATCAACATTAACAACCATCTCAAGAAAACAATAACCTTAATCAAGAATTACCAAACCCTTATATTAAGGACACTCCCACATCACCACAAGTTGCCTCACATCCTCCATTTCCCATCTCACCCATCAATTCATATGTTACTCACACTCAATCTCCACCTCAAAGTGACAACCAAATTCAACACACACCACCTCTATCTCTCCCAACAACAAAACAACATTCCCTCATCACCTTAGTCTCCAAACCTACCAAACACCCAATAAACCTATAGTCAACACCTTCCCTTTCCATTCACGCTCATCCTTCCTCATTTATGTTTCCTCAACAAATCATCCTTATCATCAACATTTAGTTCAACCTAAAGTCTTACGATAATGTTTATCCTTAAACACCCCAAACATGAAAAGCATACATAATACTTAACAAAGAAACCTTGAGGATTTAGGAATCTCTCAACACAACCATTAATCTATTTAAATCCACATCATTATCTTGGTTAGATGATGATACCACAAGGAACGTGTTGATCGAGTCTCATCCCTTAAGTATGTGTTGGTCGAATATTATCATTGGTTCCTAAACATTTCCATGTCTTAAGTATTCATAATTTTTTTTGTTGTCTTTAGTGCCACACTTTAGAGTGCATATACCTAAAACATACATGATTTATTCCCCACTAAGTGTCTTGCATATATATCTATCATCATCATTATATATATGTGCATTTTTCTACTAACTTTGTTTTGTAGCACTTTTTCGTTACTCGATTTCTTGGTGTCCCAATCAAGGGGGAGCATACACCAAGGGGGAGCATTTGCAAATGTCTAAGCCATTACGTTTGCAACCGTTTAAGACATCTAAACATTTTTTTATGTGTCTTTCATCCCTATATTTTCCGTTGCGTGAAACTAACCATTGATGTAGGTTAAGAATTTGCAACTAATTTGATCCATGCATCCGCTTGAGTCAATGTTCAAGTAATGTCATTGTTTAAAAGGGATTGATAGAATCAAGACTTCACTTAGGATGATGCAAGCTTACCTCTTTGATTGAAGAGTTGAAGTGTAGTAAAAGTCTCATCTTGGAGTCCACCTTTTTGTTTCGACAAAAGGGGGAGAAGAAGTGTAAACAAGTAACTTATACATTTTACTATGAGTTATAGTTTACATATTTTGTCATCATCAAAAAGGGGGAGATTGTTGGTAGAAATATTACGATATTTAATCTATACATTCTCTTTATGTTTTGGTGATGACAAACATGCAACTTATAACACATAACATAAAGTGCTTAAGTTACTCGTAATCACTAATCATCAATTCGTCAACATCTTTCGACGTCTCAAGTTTTCTTCAACAATAAATTTAAGTTCGCACCCGACGTAAATCACTAAAGGTATGAACAAACAAACTTTAATTTGTTGAATGATCAAAGAAATTTTTTAAACCTTACATTTATAAAATGGGACAAACATTTTTAAAAATATATACAAAACATTTTTGTATTTATAAGAAATGTTTTATTCAAAATAAATATTTTGAATTCAAATTTTCCACCTAAAACGGCTAGAAAAAGTCCAGTAAACACCTCCCCTGAATAGGACAAAAAGAGGAGCGTCTGAAAATGGGCGGCCCCCTTAAATACATGGGCGGCCCCCTTAATTATAAGGGGGTCGGCACCCTATTTAAGGGGACCGGCCATAGACCCCGCTCCTCCAGCTTGTCCTATAAATACTGGACTATTCCCCAACATTTTTCTCACCTCTTTGCACAAAGTTTTCTCAGATCTAAAACCTCCTTTCAAACCCTTTCCTTTGATCACTTAACTTATTATAAGTTTGTTTAAAATGTGATCCAATCATCCATCCATTGAAGTGCAAGAGAAGAACTTTCGTTATCATTAAGATACGAAGTTATGTAGGCTACTTAGGGCATTCGTGACATGTCTTACATTCACAATGTATAGATCGAGTCCATGTATTCCAAACTTGTGTAATTGCTTGATCATGGTGATCATGGTGTGTATTGTAGTTAGATCGTGGTGATCTTACCAAGTAGTGTTAGATAGTTGTGATATAAGTAGTGTGGTGAAGTGAAGTTGTGAAGTTGTGAAGAAGTTGTGAAGTTGGGAAGAAGTCGTGAAGTTGTGAAGTCGTGAACAAGTCGTGAAGTCGTGTTGTGATAGATTGGTTCTAGCTAAGATTAGAACTCGACATTTAGCTTTGTGTCGTAAATCGGTGTAAGCAACGTTGTGTACGGTTTTCTCCGCCTTAAGGGAGCTTGTTGACTAGTGAAGTAACTCTCGAGTTGGGTACTCGGGGAGTGGAGTAGGGCGAAGAGGTGCTTCGTGACCGAACCACTATAAATCATCGTGTCCGGTTTGCATTTCCTTTCACTTATCTCTTTACATTTATACTCGCATTTATCGCTTTATATTTATACTTGCAATTGTGTGATGTGTTGATTATATAGTTTTAATTATGTCTTAAATAAATGTGAATATTGTGTGTTGGTTTGTATTGTTGTAAATCGATGTATTAATATGTGTATATAACTTGTATGAACACTCATCATATTGTATCACGCTTGATCGGTAATTTGATACGAAACATTTTAAGATTTTTAATGGAAACGTATTCACCCCCCTCTACGATTTCCACAATTGGTATCAGAGCCACGTCGCTCTAATTTTCAAAACAAATAGTTTTAAAAATTGAGTACGATCCATGTATCAAATTACCCATTAAGGGGGATTAAATATGAAAAGTGTTTTGTTGATTAACTTGTATTAGTTTTGATCTTATATACACTAATGATACTAGCTCGAGATAAAAATGATGCTTAAAATAAGTGTTATATCTTCGGTATCAAATTCAGAAAGTTGTACACCTTTCCGCAAAGTCAGAAAATATTTTTTTACAAAAATTGAAATTCTGAGTATCAGGTGGGCGACCCTCTTAATTCCTGGGCGACCCCCTTAATTCCTAGGCGGCCCCCTTAATTTTAAGGGGACCACCTTTAAGATACGACTATCTTCAACCGTGAAGTTACGTAGCTCTTCTCAAGCATTGCTAATGTTCAAAGAACAATCACATGATGAGGTATGAAGTTATCTTAAAGGTGGTAGCGGAAATGGCGGAGAGAAGATATTAGCCATCTATATAGTGGTAGAGGTGTGATTTAGATTTTCGTGTAATTAGTTAGGTATGAAAAATGAGTGATATAACCGTTTATGGTTAAGGAGCGGATCCCTAAAGATATGAGACGGTTGATATAGTAACAAAGGAATGTGAATGAGTTACTATGGGGAGTTTTAAATATTTGACCGTTGACGACGAGGGACGGAAAACGTATTTCGTGAAGAAAAGAATCAAGTAAATAAATAATATAATGATCATAGTGATCTAAACTAAAATCCTTAGGGATTAAGACGATTATGCATGTGTACTCGATAAATTTTAGTGACACGAGATAATACCCTAAACTCAAAAGACACTAAGTCACTTAAGTGTATTAATCATAACAATCAAATATATTAATGTTCTTCATTTTGGCTTTTTAAGCTCCAATTCAACTGCCATTGCACTCGATATGGAGAACATTTTGTCTATGATCATAGAGAAAAATGAAGAGCTTGCATACATTCGTCAAGCTCTCGTAATTAAATGTTTGGAAATGGATAATCAGGTAATCATTAGGTTCCTGACTGTTAGAAAAGAAGGTTTTACCTATTCGTCACTAAATACATCATATTGCTTCACCTGTTTGTTGGAAATTTGGCAAAAAGCTCTCATGATCTTTGCTGCTATCATGTCACGTCGTATCTGAAGATATTTCTTAATTTTCTATAATAATAACATAGCACGCCGAAATATAAAACTACAGTTAGAAAAAATCAAAAACCATGAAAGAACAAAAACAAATTACCTCTCCAACAGCTTTTGGTTTTATAGGCCTTCTCATTGTTTCTCTTAGTCCATACACTTAAGACATTTTCGCTGTAAATTTATTTTATCACACATACACGTGAACTTATAAGAGTCATAAATCACATACCTATAGATTACAGAACAGAAAAAGAAAACACTTCGAGAGCTTGTGAAATATGTCATAATCTAGGACTCATTCGTATACACCTCGATCGATTCCATGATGAACCTGCAAAAGTCTAACATAAACAAAACGAATTACTAAAAAAATCAGTGGTCCTTAAAAATTTAGATCACATATCGACCGTTAAATGTGGAAAAGAGAGAAACTATATGAAAACATTGTTAACTTACTTTTGCATAAACTCATACACAAAAATCCTATGATCATACTCTAAGCAATAGATGATCAATTTCACAAGATTTGGATAGTGAAATTGTCAAAGATAGCTGACTTCTGCCTGCGCAAACGAGCAAATTATATCTTGAGAAGCTAAACTCAGTTCAAAAAAGAATGACATTGCCTAAGTTGATGACTCGCGAACAGTGATTGATACAACAGCATGATAGATTTACGCAAAGGCCATGTATTAAGTGAGTCTAACATGTTAAAGATACCATGATGTGTTTTTGGGTATTAGTCAAATTACCAGGTGGCTGGGTGAATTAATGTTAGCAGTTCGCAAGCTCCCAGCAACAGCAAGTCTGTGAGCAACATCAAGCGGAGAGTAGCAATCTCTGTAGCAAGTTGCGGTCTCCATTTCTCCCGAAAGGTATTTGTTAGGAAAGGGCCGCGTGCTTTTTTCTGAAGCACCTTTAGATAGGTCGCAATGCTCGAGTGCATATGTATTTAACTGCAAGCGAGAATCAAAGGCAAATAACTTTTTGGGTGTTGTATTCAAGTTGTTTACTTTATGATTAAAAGGTGCATACTAAAATTTATCAGTTTGTTGAGCGTCAAACAGGTCATAAGTCATTCAAACACTAAAGTGTATATAAAGGTTACAGAATTTATAAAACCATAAAGAGGCAAGCCACACTCACCTTTCAACCGGCTGATGTTTCGTGTTCCATGCTGCAGCAAGATCGCTATCTGTTGCAAGTATCACCTTGTCCTTATCTTCATCTTAAATGTAGAATTAACTATAAGCATAAAATTAAATGGAATGGTGTCAAAATAAACCAACTACTGGATTAAGTCTGTTAAAAAGTACCAGACTATGCGGGAGGTTGTTGCGGTCAATATCAAATCCGTCAAATGGGTGTCCTTCTAAATCACATAACCACAGAAGCCTAAACAGCAATAACTGAACTATAAGCCTAACTAATCAGAATAACATTTAAAATCAAAGATGCTTAAACAATATCACAACCGATATCAACTATAAGTTAACTATAAGGCAAAATAATCAGAATAAAAATAAAAATTAAGGACAATTAAACAATCACTGTTGGCCATCATTGGTAATAAAACAGAGATTCAACAGAATGAACAAACACTATAAACATGATTAAAAACAAAACATGATAATTGAACAAAGATGAAATATGTGAAAAATGGTGGAGCGTTGTGTTAACTCAACAAACACTTGAAGGTTGAATATCATCTTTGTGTTCTTCACTTGTCGCCAAAAAACAAACAGAAATGGACCAATGGGAAGACACAGTTATTATGATGACTCACAAACAACTTTGAAGGTTGAATATCATTTTATTTCTTCAACTTGCCCAAAAATGGAATGGAACCAATGGAAGACATGTTATTGTGATGACTCAACAACACTTTGAAGGTTGTATATCTTCTTTGTGTTCTTCACTTGTTAAGAAGTGGAAATGATTGGATGAGACGCATTTCATTACGAAATTCACTTGCTTTTGACAACATAGGCACGCATGCTTATGAGTGTCGAGATATAAGGATGAGACGCATTTCATTATGAAATTCACTTGTGGAGAATGGTTACATGGTGAATCTTCTTGTGAAAGTGATAGGTGGATGAATTGAGGTTGATAGTAGTAAGGATGATTCAGTTTTTCATTTCACTTTTGGTGATTTGGGGATGTACTAGAACTAGTGATCACTAACAAGAGTGAATAATAGTTATGAGGTTTGAGTGTATGGTAGAAGTGTATCTTGTGGTTTCTAGTGAATAAGGATCACCTATGTGAGTTCTTGAGAGTGTTTGGTTAAAGGATATATGTGAAGATGTGTGTTTTCCCTTCCCTTTTAATTCATGCTCATCCGGACATAAGTTGTGGAATAAAAAGAATAAATGAAGAGAAATAACGACGGAAGCGATGAGCTTGACAATTTCATGATGGATGACGGTTAGCATACGGTGAACTTCATCCGCGAAGTTATGTAGCTCTTTTCGAGTATTACGAATGTTCTTAGAACAATCACACGACGAGGTACGCGGTTGTCATAAAGATGGTAGCGGAAATGTGGTAGGAAAATATTAACCATCTATATAATAATAGAGGCGTGATTTAGGTTTTTGTGAAACGAATTCGACATGAACAATGTGTGACATTTTAATTTGCATTTCGCGAATTAAAAATGCTTAAACATTTCGGATGAAATGATTAAGTTGTCGAGATTTATCGGAATGTATTTAATAGTAACAAGACTATTAAAATGAGAATGACATGTTTATGAGATTTGTTTCATCATTCCTAAGGGAATGGAAAAGACTAACGGAAGTGAAAGTACTTAGTCTTAAGGTGTGTATATTAAAGATGCTACGAATCACTTATGTAGAAACTCGTAAGACCTTTGTCACGCGAAGGTTGATGTAAGATTTTAGCTTTAGGAAGAGCATTTTAACATATGTTGTTAAAAGGCTTGAATATGAACTTTCGGATATGACCTTTAACATTTGCGATCGCAAGTTAAAGATACTTGAATATTTCGGATGAAATATTTAAGTTGTCAAACCTACTTGGAGGAGTGTTAGACATGTTAAAATTTAGCATTTAGGAGCATGTGTTATTTAGATAAACTAAGAAATATTTTATCTAAATTGCTAGAAAAAGACAAATGCCTTTATAGTGGACATGCATTTAATATCTAAGCAATTAAACATTGAGCATCAAGATCATGAAGACATATAATTACATTACATGTGAACAAGTAATCATCTTGAAACATTAAAGCACATATGTGAGGTGCATTGTGTCTAGATTGACCAAGGAAAAGCCTAATTTCTACGTGCTTAGTGTGCACTCCTAATGATATACAAACTCTATCGATGTATACTATCCTTAGGCATATTTAGGAAGAGCCATTTAATCAAGTTAGAGAATGAGTATGAGACTATCACTAGTGGTGCTCAATTCAGGCTAAACACGACCATTTTTACGGGTTATACACCGAACCCAACTTCACTCACCTTGGAAGCAATTCAACCGTTAGGTCAAATTGAATTTCTAGTGCGATAGATTCTCCAGTAGTCATTCTCATGTTGGACAAAATGGAATTCTTATATTTGCCTAATGAAATGTAGCAAAGATAAAATTCGTATTATTATCATAATTAGATAAGTATTTGATATACAGTGTATTTTTACTTGTTTATGCATTGATACATATTTTGATAGATTATTTTTCAATTCTATAAACTTATATTTTTTAAATTATATGTGATGTATTTTCTTATAAACATACCACATTTATGCTTACGAAGAAAATAAAAGGTAGGATATATATTATCCTTTATAAATCTATTTAATATGATAAGTTCATAAATTCCTTAAAAATTAATATTTCCCAAAACATCATTGTTATCCTAGGTGGAATAAATAAGAATAACATTCTGTATTTAAGAATTTGTCAAATGTGTATTGAGTTTTAACTTATGCTTTAAGTTGTATGCGTAAAGATTTACATTTGTTGTAAAATTGGCTCGTGTTTGGTTTCAGAAATGACACAATTTTAGAGCAATTGCATTGCAATGTAAAATTTTTTGAATATTTTGGACGGAAACATACATTTGTCCAATCCTACAATTCATTTTGTATTTCATGCATGTATTAAATATATTTAGACCTAATATTTTGGAACCACAACTAACTGGAAACAAAGTAGGACTCAATATGGCATTTCATTACAATTGTGAGTTATGATCCAATGCATATTCTTTTCATCTACAAACGGATTGCAATTATTTTCCACATTTATCCAAATCTAGTGTGATTGAGTATGTAGATGCAAGACAATATCTTTTATTATAAATTTTATATTAATCTTGAAACTAACAAATAACCCAATCTGATTTCTTGTCCGACTCAAAAACTTGTCAATTAGATTCGATAAATTATCAATCATAATTTGAATAATGAAATTGGATATATTCTTGAAATCTTTCCTTGACCCTCCACCGAATACACTCATTTATAGAAAATAGATAAATATTTAATAGTGGCTGTTGCATTTATCACAAACTTATTAGTTGTAAATTTTTTTACTTGTGAGAAATAACTATTTGTCTGTTAATGTATTATATATCATAGTTATTGACATTTTACTGAGTATGAGTTTTCTAACCATTTTTATACAAACAACATCTTTTTGTAAAATACTATATGTTAAAAATATAATAATTTTGTGTATGTTAAAAATCTAGGCAAGCACAATGCATTTCTCTTTTCTTAGTTATTGATGTAATTAATATAATCTTTTCTTTTGTTTGACCAAACCAATGGTCATACCCAAGCAAGTTGTTGAAAATTTAAACGTGTGTTGACAAATAGATTTAAATCGTTGGAAATATTTAGGTGAACTAGTTTTAATTATTTAATAATATCACTTGACAAGTTATTTGACACTCTTATTCCGTAAATATATTATTTCCATCCCGAAAAAGATTTACTAAGATGTTTATGTAACTTTTGTAAGTTAAGTGATCTTATGGCCTCATATGTAATTTCAAGATACAAATTTTGCAATCTTAATGCAAAAAATTCTAGCATAAGGTTTCTAGTTATTCAAAATCCGAAAAAAACTAGCTACAAAGTGAAGTGCACACATAATCCACATAGCATACCACAAAAATAAAACGTACTTGGTCGTTTGTTTTGTGTATTAGATACAACCAATGTAGCTTAACTCGGTTTTTATTTGAAAGACAAATTAGTTTCCTCCCCATTTCAAAAATCTTGTTTAATATTTTTGAAATAGTTAATTACACCTTTATTTCAAAGATATACAGATCTAGAAATATCCGAATCGAAAGGAAATAGACAAAATACAAGTTTTACGTTTAAAACGAGACTAACGTTTTAGGTCAATAAGTAGTATTATGCTTCTTGACTTATTTAAGTTTTTGGAAATAATATTATTGGAAGTATTTTTATATGAAAGTAGACTCAATTCTCTTCGAAATGGCGGGTGGCACGACTTCTACGGACTTACGAGTTGATTTTATATTGGATTTTTCAAACGTTCTGAAAAATACTGCCGAATCAGAAACAGTGGTCCCACTTAAAATTAAGGGGATCCGCCCAGGAAATTTAGGTGGGACAACCCACCTAATACTCCAGAATTTCAATTTTGTAAAAAAAAATATTTTTCTCCTTTTCGCGGGAAAGGGTGCTACAACTTCTCTGAATTTGATACCGAGATATAACAACTTATTTTTAAGCATCACTCTTTTATCTCGAGCTAGTATCATTAGTGGTATTATAAGATCAAATAAACTAATACAAGTTAACAACAAAAAACCCATTTTTCATATTTAATCCTCCTTAATGGGGTAATCTATATAACATGGATCGTACTCAATTTTTAAAAAACCATTTGTTTTTTAAAAATTAGATGGATCGTGGCTTTGATACCAATTGTGGAAAATCGCTAGAGGGGGGGGGGGGGTGAATAGTCATTTCCATTATTTAAAATCCTTAAAATGGTTTTCATATTTCAAATTACCGATCAGCGTGATACAATATGGATGAGTGTTCATGCAAGTTTATATACACATATTAACACATCGATTTACAACAATAAAACACCAACAAACAATATTCACATTTGTCTCTAAGAAATAATTTTACAAATATATAATCAATCACATCACAATAATTGCTCAAGTTATAATTATAAAGCGATCAATTGCGAGTATTAAATGTAAAAAGAGGATAAGTGAAAGGAATATGGCAAAACCGCTACACGATGATTTATAGTGGTTCAGGTCACGAAGCACCTCTTCGCCCTCTTTTTTTTAACTCCACTCTCCGAGTACCCCAATTAGAGAGTTACTTCACTAATTCAACAAGCTCTTTAAGGCGACAGAAAACCGTACACAACGTTGCTTAACCGATTTTCGACCACAATGCTAAATTTTTTTTTGTCGAAGTTCTAATCTTGGCTAGAACCAATACTACTTAATCCAACAAACACGACTTCACACGACCCTGACGTTCACGACTTCAAACTTCACGACTTCTTCCCAAACTTCACCAACTTCACACTTCACCACACTCCATACTTATATCACAAATATCTTAACCATTACTTGGTATGATCACCACCGGACCTCTAACTGCAATACACACCATGATCAAGAAATTTACTACAAGTTTGGAATACATGCGACGCTAATCACATATACGCATTGTGTGTATGAAAACTGTCATGAATTGCCATAAGTAGCCTACATTAAAACTTACGTATACTTAATGTTGAACGAAACGTTCTTCTTCTTGCACACTTCAATGGATGGATGATTGGATCACATTTTTAACAAACTTATAATAAAGTTCCAAGTGATCAAAGGAAAAAGGCGGTTTGAATGGAGGTTTTAGATCTTGAGAAAAACTTTGTAGACTAAGAGTGAGGAGGAAAAATGTTGGGGAATAGGTCCAGTATTTATAGGACAAGCTGAGGGGCACGGGGTCTATGGACAGTCCCCTTAAATAGAGGTGTCGGCCCCCTATTATTCAATTAAAGGGGCCGCCCAATGGTATTTAAGGGGGACCACCCATTTTTTCACGAATGCTCTCCTCTTTTTGCTCCTATTCTGGCGAGGTTGTTTCTGGACTTCTTTCTAGCCGTTTTTGGTGGAAAATTTGAATTTAAAATATATATTTTGATATAAAACATTTCTTATAATAATACAAAAATGTATTTGTATATATTTTAAAATGTTTGCCATTTTTATAAATTGTAAGGTTTTTAAAATAATTTCTTTGACTAATTACAACAAATCTAAAGTTTGTTTGTTCTTACCTTCTTAGTGATTTACGTCGGGTGCGATCTTGTAATTATTGTTCGATAGAAACCTTAAGACATCGAAAAAATGTTGAGAATTGATGATTAGTGGATTTTCGAGTAACTTAAGCCCACTTTACGTTATGTGTTATAAGATTTGCATGTTTCGTCTTCACATAACACGAAAGAGGATGCTATTGATTAAATATCGCAATATTTCTACCAACATTACACAATAAGCCCATCTTGTAAGCCACAAACTCTAGTGAGCTCCATCCAGCCAAACCACTTTTTCAAGCTGTTGCACTATAGAGCACTTACTTTGGTCCAAACATCTGTTAGGTTAGTATCAATACCATCTTCCAAGACATATTGGCCTTTGTAGTGACTGAATGAACTTTTGCATGGTTTAGCTGGGTTTTCTTCTTAGCCTCTAAGGATATGAGACTAGTGGGATTATATAGAGACATTATATAAACAGTAATAGAAAAAAATACCAATATTAAATAAATAAGGCTATATAAAGTAAGTAAATTAGGTGTGATAAATGGGGTCAGAATTCAATCAAAACCAGGGAAATGAATGAATTTCTGCGGATTATTTTTATAAGGGACTAAAAAAGGGGAATATAGGTGTTGCTAGAAATACATACAACAATATGAATTGTCTGAGGAGAAAGGAACAATGGACCTCTTGATTGAGGCTGACTAGGCACTATGCTAGCAGACTGCACCTTCTTCCATACTGTATTTTGGGCTGAAGCAAGTTTAATACTGCTTGTTATGTTCACATGAATAGGGATTATAGTGTACACCAAGCCTCATAACAAGATTACCCTATCGAAACAATAATTGGCACGATCACCAACCATAAGTTTCGTGAGACCTATTTGGATGCACCTGTTACTATCCCCTCAAATACCCTCAGACCCTTATGGAAAATTTTATGAGAGGCCTGAAGAAGGGTTTTTAGTGCGGGTATCTGTAAACCTAGCAAAGACTTTCAGAAATATTTTAATTCTCAAAACTAGAAAAGTTGAAGAGAATTGGCATGTAATACTATTCATGACAACTTAAACCAAATGTTGTAAGACAAGGACCTAATGGCTTTTTGACATTGATATCATTATCTAATTTCTCATCGACTTATCAACCAGTTATTTGTTGGGACTCCAAACTAACAAAAAGGCATGTCTACCAAGAAGCTAATGGTTAATACATGTTTGAAGCAAAGTGTTGATGCTGGAACAATTATACGAAGAGAAAAGAATAGGTATAATCAACTCCAAAAAATATGTTGTGTCTCCTTTTATAGTGGCCTATTCTATCCATCTTCTAAGACTGACATAGAGCTCCCAGATGAAAATGATTTTAGCTGATGATTCTGCTGGTGGAATCTCCTATACAAAAAAAAAAAAAAACAGCAAAGGTGAGATTGAACATGCCTTGTAAGAATGTTCTTGTATTTAAAATGGATGATTCAAGAGAAGGAGGATACAAGAAATCAGATGCTGTTCAGAAAAGGAATTTGAAGCATAATGTAACAGGCAACAAACAAAAACATAAAATCTTTCGGGAAGGGAAGGCTTCTAAAAAAGCCAGGCTGCAACTTAAACAGTTTTTATACTGTTAGCACACCAGTTATGCTGTGCTATGTGCAATCCAAGTAACCTTATTAATGATGTTGGACCATCCATTTGTTCTCTTAGGTGGCATCACTTTCCATATGAATCCTCTATCCCTGATTTGGAGGATGGAATATGCTTGGGAAGTTTTGTAAAATACTAGCATCTTTTGGCACAACACAGATGCTTATGAAGATGAAGATTTATAGGAACAAATTTACATTTCTCCTTATGCTGATCAAGTTGATGCGGTTGCAGAGGCTGGATTTTCAACAACCATGGAATCTTCAAATGTTATCAGTTTCCCTATTCCCTCAACTAGAGTACATCTCTTGTTCAATTCCTAAAGGATCAGATAATTAGAGATCCAAGTTCAAGCAGTACAAACAAGGGACATGGACAAAAGAAGAGTTCTGGAAGATACACTGCTCATGATTTGATACATCCAAAAACGAAGACAGGACTCAAATCATAAAGATTTCCAGGGGAATTGATTTTTGCAGGTTTCCCACATCTCTTAGCAAGAACCCACAAAAATAGTCTCTGACGCCCTTGATGATGAAAAGATGAGTTGAAGCCAATGCAAGAAGAGCTGCTTCATTCCAACGGTTTTCAAGATGGTGTATTTATTGGACACCTGTATGACCTACCTTATGGCAAGAAGGCTATTGGTAAAAAGTGGGTGTATAGAAATAAGAAAGATGAACAGGGTATAGTAGTCAGAAATAAAGCCAGACTAGTAGCGCAAGGATACAAATAAGAAGAAGGCATTGATTATGATGAGGTTTTTTGCATCCCTGTGCTGTGGGATTGGAAGCACAATCAGGTTATTTTTTATTTTTTTTTTTTTTAGCTATGCATCATTCATGAATTTTATTGTGTACCAAATGGATGTTAAAAGTGCCTTTCTCTATGGTATATTGAAGGAGGAGGTATATGTTAGTCAAACCTCCAGGGTTTTGCTGGATCCAAAAATTTCTAGAAAAAATTTACATGGTAGAGAAAGCCCTATATGGGCTACACCAAGCTCCTAGAGGTTGGTATGATACTCTTTCTACCTATCTGCTGAACAATGGATTCTTCAGAGGACAAATTGACAAGACTTTGTTCATAAAGAGAGTCAAGGGTGATATTCTATTAGTATAAGTATATGTAGATGACATCATCTTTGGTTCCACTAAAAAGTCTTTGTGTACAGAATTTGAGCAAATAATACACAAAAGGTTCCAGATGAGTTCAATGGGAGAGCTCACTTTCTTATTGGGTTTACAAGTCATCGCCGCAGAAAAGAGGATGGGATCTTCATTTAGGTCCAAGATAAGTTTTGTGGTGAAATCTGTGAAGAAAATTTGATTTTTCTTAGTATAAGGACGGCAAGAGTAAGGATGAGGTAAAGAGTACTACTTAAGGAAAACCAACAAGGGCTTTGACAAAAGATCAGAAGATGGTGAGGATGTTGATAACCATTTATACAGTGTCAATGATTGGGGTATTTGATTGTATCTTACATCCTTTTAAACAGGATATTATGTTCTCAGTTTGTGGCATGCTCAAGGAATCTTACAAGTTCAAACCAAAGTTTACCCACTTTGGAATGCAATTTTAAAAAGGATCTTTCAGATACCTAAAAGGTCGACCCCACAAATTGGGCTCTTTGGTATCCTATGGGACTCTCCTCTAATATTTGGAAGCATTTTCTCGACCGTGACTATGCAGGGGTGCCAGAATTGGACAAGAATCCACAACAGCGAGGGTTGTCAATTTCTTGGTTCAAGGTTAATCTCTTGGCTATGTAATAAAAAAATAAGCAGACTGTGGTGGCCTTATCAACTACTGGAAGTCATGGAATATATGATGCTTCTACACTGCTGTACATGTAGTCCAAGTGCTTTGGATCCAAAATAGGATGTTAGATTATGAACAACTTTATACAGGAGAACAAAGATTCATGTTGATAATGAGAGTTGCCATTGTGTTGTTCAAGAATACCTATTTCTACCATCTCTAAAACATAAGCATATAGTAAATAAGGCAAATCATTTCATTAGAGATTCCTATGAGAAAAAGTTGATTGAAATGGTCAAGATATTATTACAGATACTATCAAATGTTTGCAGATCTTCTTGCTAAAGCCTTTGATGTGTAAACTAGGTTTGAGTTTTGTTTATTGCTCATAGCATTGGTTGCTTAATCACTGGGAATGCATATGGATTAAAGGGGAGGTTATTTGTGTATAGGGTTATAGATGAATTATACACAAATGGACGGTTTTGAGTTAGTATTTGAAATGGTTAAATATGATGTGCATGTTTCTTATAATACTACGGGCTTAGGCTTGGATACCTGCTGGGTAAAACTTTGTACTGTTAGTACAAAAGTTAGTGCTGCTAGGTTCAGATAATGGTACTGTGTACTTGAGTATCTGTTGTAAGATGCTAGAACTTTGTTTGTGGGAAAAAGCTATTGGATACTATGTTGTAATAATTGCCAGTAGGATTTATTATCAAACCATGGGATACTTAGAATGGATGTGCAAAGAGCTGCCAAATGATTGAAAAAAGATTAATATTGGTAACTGATACTTAGTACTGCTAAGCTTAAATGTTAATACTGTCAGTTATTGTAAGTAATATGCAACATGTTTTAGATTGTGTTTCTCTATGTTTGGAACTAACATTTTGTAGGTTTAGAGCTTCAAGGTTATTTGATTAATGATGGTCTTACGGCTAGTATATGAGATGATGTTGATTTAGTGAGAGAATGCTGGTGACCTTTGTTAATACTTGCTGTTGTTTCAATGATTGGTTTAACACCACATAACAACCTCTGTGGGTCGTTCAAAATTCACCATGTCTAATAGACAAGAAAGAATTGGAATATTCCAGGGCAAACAGCAACTGGTAAAGAATTCTTAAATCCTGTTGATGGCTGTGGTTAGTTTGCTCAAAAAAACTAGATATGTACAAAAGTTTGTACTGGCTAGCACAAGCTTACTATTGCTAGCCTAACTTAGTGCTGCTTGTTACCGTTACTACTGTTAGAGGCATAACAGATTTTCATTAATAAATTATAACCATTGAGATATTTTCGCCAACAACTTGCATATAGGGGTCTATGATTTAGAAATTCTTGATATTTCTTTTCCTTATAAGATTTCATCATCTTAAAGATTCAAGCTTATTAAGTCGGTCAAATCAAAACCCTATGTGCTCTTTATAATATCTCAATTAACTTTTACAAACCATCATACTCTCATTAACGACCTTAAACCCAGAATCTTTTTCATCAATCACTCACTAAATGCTATTTGAAATTTGTCGATCAACACAATATGGTAGCCTGTTTGGAAAAGAGTGATGACAAATCAGAGTTTCATTAGATAGTAGACTTCCTCTCTACATGTTCAATAAACTATGCTCTCACTATTTAAGTCTACTAATCTATTGCTTTTTATATTGGAACATGTGGTTTCTATGGACACACTGCTACTTACTAAAAATAATCAATTGTGTAAAGCAAATACATGCTATTTGTTGATGGCAAAGGGCTTTTGTGGTTTTATCAGAAATCATCAGTTGAGAAGTGATCTTTCTGTAATGATGCGGATTGCCTATAAAATGATGAAATTTTTGAGACCTTGCATAGATTTGGATATGAACAAACTTTCAACAAAAGTTACTTTTCAAAAGGTTCATTCTCTCCAATAATGGATAATTTCCTTAATACATACCATCCTTCATTGCATAAGTTCAAATCCAACTGCACATGGAATGAGTTTTCAATTATTTTGGCATTTCATCAGTTATATGTTGGCCAAAGGCGTCAAAAAAAATTTAATTTTTCTAATTAATTTTTTATTGGTATGTTAAGGAATTGATTTTTCAAAGAAGTTTTTATTGTTATTTAAGGTTTTTACAACTCTTTTTGAATAATCAGCTTAAATATTTTCCAGAACCTTTTAATGATACATATGTGACACCATGCCATACTAAAAAGGTTTTCTCAAATATGGCAAAGAAAAGTGTCAATTTTTCAGGAAACATTACTCTACTTTTTGCCTCTATGTTGGTGCAAACCCAAGCACCTGAGGGTGAAGCTTTTAGCAGTACACCCTGAACCCTAACCCACACCCTCTACCTCACACCAAATGTCTCAGAACCTCAATTTGCATCAATTCGCATTTGAACACATCTCCACCTGCAGGCACCCAAACTGAAGCACACCAAAACTGCATATCTCAAACTTGTTTTTCATGAATGTAGCTTCACATTGAGCAAATTACTCTCCATCTCCAAAACTACTTATCAAAGAAAAAAGAAAGACTCCAAAAAACATAGGAGAACCAAATAAGGACACCTAAGTTACCTCAGACAGTGTGCCTGTTAGACCATGGAGCAGATGCGGCTGTTCCATAAGGAGGGGGGGATGGTCTAAGTGTATTTGTAGCAAAGGTTATCACTACTATTTGAGCTAGCTTAGATGCAGCATAGGTCGTGATAACATATTAGGGACCCAAGGACATAGCAATGCTAATGTTGACATTCCTCAGGGAATAGATACAGGTGGCAGTCCCAGGCGCCAAGAAACCATAGGGGTACTCCTGCTCAGACTAGGTCTGAGAGAGAAACTGAATAGCCCACAATGAACCACCCTCTCTCAGAAGTATCACATCTAGAAGTGGGGGAGGGCAGTATGGAAAAATAAAACTTTTTAAATTGACGGATAATGTTCCATCTATACTCATGTTTCAACTCTCACGGGATGGTTACTTACCTAGAAGTAATCGAGGGTTAGTTGAATGAAACTAGATGAATTGATTACTCTGTGTACAAAACTGTCAAAACAGGTGCTTGACTTAGAGAAAGAAAAGGATGCTCAAGCTGTGGAGATCCTCAACCTAAAGAAAAGAGTCAAACAAATGTGGAAAAAAAAATAGGAAAAGTCAAGGCATCTCCCACACCAAGAAGGAGGAAATTACAGACAAGTTTGAGACTTCTTCATGATGATGGTTTGGATGACGGAGGAATGCATCAAATAGGGGAGGAGAAGGGACAAGTTAAAGACCAATGTTCAATGATAATGATTTGAGAGCTTGATGGATTATATAGAAAATGTTGAAGTAGGAGACAGGTTGATGTTGCTGCACTGGTGTTAGTACTGTTAGTGCAACAGTTAGTACTGCCTGCGGTAAACTATTAGTACTGTTGAACCTAAGGACTCCTCTACAACAATGATAAGTCTTTTGATGATGAGGGATGTCACATATAGCAATGGCTCAGACATTGATAATGATGAAGGAACAGGAAAGCTAAGAGAGAATGGAGTTGCTATTACATATAGAGATTATGAAGACTTCTTCTAGTATTGTCAGGACCTATCGATCAAATTACTACACTTCAATCTCTTCCAACCATTGATCCTAAATACAAAGGTAAAGGTTTTTGTACTGGTTTGAAGAAGAAGAACCTGTGGAAGATGAAAATAAAGATAAGAGATCAAGGTGATTGCAAAGCTTTTAAGCCAGATATGCAGAGTTAGCTCAAAGAACTTCATGGAGGAAGAAAAGATTAGCAGAGTTGGGAAAGAAGCACAACCAGGAAAGACAAAAAGGCAAAAAAACAAATGAAGATGATACTAATGATGCTTTAGCCAAAAAGTTTGATGAAAATTCAAAGCCAGGACAGAATAGATGCTTGATCAGAACTAGTGGTAAGACTAAGAACCCGTGAAGAATGCAAGAAGGGAGGGGGAAAAGTACACAATTGAGAAACGGGCAAAGATTGTTAGCAGAAAGAATTCTGTCTCTCTCTTTTCCTCCTCCTCCGTCCTCCCCCGCGTTTTGTTGTTCCTTTGTTGTGTTTGATGTTTTCTTCTGTTCTGTTGTGTTGAGAGAGATAGAATCTCTGCTAACTAATCTTGCCCTTTCTTCAATTGTAGTACTTTTTCTTGCTCTTCCCGTCTTAGTCTTACAGCTTAGTTCATGATCAGAATCTATTCTGGCTTGGGAATTTCATCAACTTTTTGGCTCTAAAAGCAGCATTAAGTATAAACTTCTTGCTTTGTCTTCCTGTTGTGCTCTTTCCAACTCTGCTTAATTCTTCCTGCATGAGTCTTTGAGTAACTCAGCTCTGCTTAAACTTGCAAAATCACCTTGATACTCTTTTTTATTTATCTTTATTTTCACAGGTTCTTCTCTCAACCAGTCACACCTTTACCTTTGTTTTTCTTTAGGATCACTGTTGGAAGAGATTGAAGTGTAGTAATTGATATGATAGGTTCTGACCAATTCTAGAAGATGTCTTATTAACATCTTGTAATAGACAACCTCCTTTCTCCTTAGCTTTCTGTTCCTTCATCTTTATCAATGTCTGAGCCATTGCTATAGTGACATCCTCATCATCAAAGACTATCATTGTTGTAGGAGGAGTCCTTGGTTCAACAGTACTAATAGTTACGCCAGCAGTACTAACTGGTGCACTAACAGTACTAACTCCAGTTGCAGCAACATCAACTGTCTCCTCTTCAACATTTTCTATATAATCATCAAGCTCTTCAAAATCATTATCATTGAACATTGGCTTTAACTTGTCACTTCTCCTCCCCTATTTGGATGCATCCTCCTCATCCAAACCATCATCAGAAGAAGTCTCAACTTGTCTGTATTTCCTCCTTCTTGGGTGTGAGATGCTTGACTTCCTTTTTTTTTTCCAATTTGTTGACTCTTATCTGTAGGTTGAGGATCTCCACAGCTTGAGCATCCTTTTCTTTCTCTAAGTCAAGTACCTGTTTTGATAGTTTTGTACATATAGTAATCAATTCATCTAGTTTCATCCTACCCTCATTACTTCTAGGTATGTAACCTCCCGTGAGAGGTGAATCATGAGGTATAGATGGTACATTATCCGTCAATTTAAAAGTTTATTCCATACTGCCCTCCCCACTTCTAGATGTGATACCTTCTGAGAGAGGTGGTTCATTGGGCTGTTCAATTAGTCTCTCAGACCTAGTCTGAGTAGGAGTACCCCATGGTTTCTTGGCGCCTAGGACTACCACCTGTATCCATTCCCTGAGGAATGTCAACATTAGGCATTGCCGTGGTCTGGGTCCTAATTATGTTATCACTGTCCTATGCTGCATCTAAGCTAGCAATAGTAGAAATAGCCTTTGCCTACACTGGTCACCCACCTCCCTTATATGGACAGCCTTTTTTTACAAAAATCTGCTCATGGTCTACCAGGCACACTAGTCTGAGGTAACTTAGTGTCCTTTTTGGTTCTCCTACGTTTTTGAGTCTTTCTTTTTCTTTGATAAGTAGTTAGAGATGGGAGAATTTGCTCAATGTGAGCTTCATGAAAAACAATTTGAGATACTGCAGTTTGGTGTGCTTCAGTTTGGGGCTGCAGTTGGAGATGTTTCAATGTGAAGTGATGCAATTTGAGGTTCTGAGACATTTGGTTGTGAGGTAAGCGAGTAGAGGGTGACTGCCCTGTGATGGGTTATGGGGTTCAGGGTGTTACTGCTAAACCTTCACCCTCAGGTGCTTGGGTTTGCACCAAATAGAGGCAAATAGTAGAGTAAATGGTTTCCTGAAAAACAAATTGACACTTGTTCTTTGCCATTATTTGAGGGGAAAACCTTTTTAGTATGCATGGGTGTCACATATGTACTCATTAAAAGGTTCTGGAAATTATTTAAGACTTAATTATTCAAAAAGAGTGTAAACATTCCTTAAATACATTTAAAAATTCTTTGAATTCCAAGTTCCCTTAACATTCCATTAAAACATTACATTTTGAAAAATTAAATTTTTTGACCACCTTGCCAAACATATTAACCTGATGAAGCAAAATTAGTTGAAAACTCATTCATGCAGTTATGATTTTGAAACTTATGCAATGAAGGATGGTATTTATTAGGACATTTTCCATTATGGAATAAAGGGGGAAGAATGAACCTTTTTGAAAGGTAACTTCTTTGTTTGAAAGTTGTTCATTATCCCAACTCAATGCAAGGTTCTCAAAAAATTTCATATTTATGAGGCAATCCTTCATTCATTAAGAGAAGATCACTTCTCAATGATGGATGATTTCTGATATAACCACAGACCTTTGCTTCAGACAATAGCATGTATTTGCTTTACAAAATTGATATTTTAGAAGTAGCAGTGTTTCCAAAACTGTTCAATATTAAGAAGACATAGATATGTCAGGGACTTATACGTGAGAGAATAGTTTATTGACATGTAGAAGAGGAACTGTCTACTATCTAATGAAAACTCTGATTTTGTTCATCACTCTTTTCAAACAGGGGGGCTACCATATTGTGTTGCATCGACCAAATTTTCAATCAGCCATTTATGAGTGATTGATGAACAAAGATTCTGGGTTTTTTAAGATCGTTGATCTAGAGTATGAGGGTTTGTAAAAAGTTTAATTGAGATATTATAAAGAGACACATAGGGTTTTGATTGACTCCGACTTATAAGCCTTGATTCTTTTAAGAGGGAAGAAATCTTAATATAGAAAAAGAATATCAAGGAATTTTCCAAATCTTAGCGACCCCTATGTGCAAGTTCCGTTAAGTTGGGCGGATATATATCTCAACGGTTATAATTAATTAATGGTGAAAATAGGTTTATGCCTCTACAGTAGCTTGTACCGGTAACAAGCAGCACCCCTTAGTTTAGGCTAGCAAGTACTAAGTTTGTGCTATAGCAGCTTAACAAAACTTTTGTACTTATAGTTTTTGGCAAACTACCAGCCATCAACGGATTTAAGAATTCTTTACCAGTTGCTGTTTGCCCTGGAATATCCAATTCTTTCTTGTCTATTAGACATGGTGAATTGACGACCACTTGTTATGTGGATCTCTGTCAAACCAAATCTGTGAAACAACAGCAGTTACTTAACAAAGTCACCAGAATTCTCACTAAATCAGCGTAACATCATTAATCAAATAACCTTAGAAGCTCTAAACCTACAAAATGTTAAGTTCCAAAACATTAGAGAAGAATCACAATCTAAAACATGTTCTCGCCATATTACTTAACAATAATTGACAGTATTAACATTTAAGCTTAGCAATACTAAGTATCAGTTACCAATATTAATCCATTTTCATCATTTGGCAACTCTTGCACTCCATTCTAAGTATCCATGTTGTATAATCTACTGCATTTATACACATAGTTCCATATAGCTTTTCCTCAAACAAAGCTTCTAGCAGCTACAACAATACTCAAGTACACAGTAGCATTAGCTTAACCTAGCAGCACTAACTTTTGTACTAGCAGTACAAAGTTTTACCCAGCTAACCCCAGCAGTTTTATCAAATATGCCCAAAGTAGTATTAAGAAACATCACATCATATTTACCCTTCAATACTAACTCAAACCTCATTTGTGTATAATCCTCTATACCTATACACAAATAACCTCCCCTTAATCCATGCTTCAGGGATTAAGCATACCAATGCTTGCAATCAAAAACTAAAACCTAGTCACATCAAAGGCTTTAGCAAGAAGATCTGCAACATTGTAGTCTGTATGTATCTTGACCATTTCAATCAACTTTTTCTCATAGGAATCTCTAATGAAATGATGCCTTATTTCTATATGCTTTGTTTTAGAAATGGTTAGTAGATAGGAATTCTTGCAACATACAAATGGCACTCTTCATTATCAACATGAATCTTTTATCTGTATTTATAAAGTTGTATCCATAATCTAACATCTAATTTTGGATCCAAAGCACTTGACTACAGCAGTGAGAAGCAGCAATATATTCAGCTTCAGTAGTTGAATTAGCCACCACAGTCTGCTTTTTACATTGCCAAGAGATTAACCTTGAACCAAGAAATTGAAAACCTCCTGTTGTGGATTTCTTGTCCAAACTGGCACCTGCATAGTCACAGTCTGAAAAAGCTTCCAATATAAGAGGAGAGTCCTTAGGATACCAAAGGCCCAATTTGGGTCGACCTTTTAGGTATCTAAAGATCCTCTTTTATTTGCAATTCAAGTGGGAGGAGGAAAACTTTTGGTTGCTACTTGAAATATTTGAGGCTATGCACAACACTGAGAAATTAACTAATCTGGTATTAAAGGTGTAAGATACATCAAATTACCAATCATTGACCTGTTATAATATGGATATTCAAATTCCACTCACCAATCTTCATCTTTTGTCAAAGCCTTGTTGGTTTCCATAAGAGTATTGGCTGTCCTTATACTAGAAAAACCAAATTTCTTCAAGATTTCACCAACATACTTATCCTGACTAATGAAGATCCCATCCTCTTTCTGCTTGACTTGTAAACCCAAGAAGAAAGTGAGCTCTCCTATTGAACTCATCTGGAACCTTTTGTGTATTATTTTGCTCCTCAAATTCTGTACACAAGAACTTTTTAGTAATGAACAAAGATGATGTCAATCTTACATATACTTATACTAATATAGATATCACCCTTGACTCTCTTTATGAATCAAAAGTCTTGTCATTTGTCCTCTGAAGAATCCATTGTTCAGCAGAGAGATAGGTAGGGGAGAAGAAAAGAAAGAGTATCATACACAACACTTCTAGGAGCTTGGTTGTTAGCCAATTTTAGGGCTTTTTACCCATGTAAATTTTTTCTAGAAATTTTGGATCCACAAAACCTGGAGGTTGGCTAACATATACCTCCTCTTCAATAGTACCATAGAGAAAGGCACTTTTAACATCCATCTGGTACACAAGAAAATAATTCATGTTGATTGCATAGGCTATAAAAATAAACCTGATTAGCTTCAATCCTAGCAAACAGGAGCAAAATTAAAACCTCATCATAAATCAATGCCTTCTTTCGTATTTGTATTCCTTGCGCTACTAGTCTGGCTTTATTTCTGACTACTATACCCTGTTCATCTTTCTTATTTCTATACACCCACTTTTTACCAATAGCCACTTCTTGCCAAATAAGGTGGTCAACTAGTGTCCCCAACCTTCTGAATTTCTTGAATTGAAGGCAGCTCTTCTTAGCATTGCTTCAACATCTATGCTTTCATCATCAAGGGCTTTGAAGCTATTTTTGTGGGTTAATGCCTAGAGAAGGAAACATGCAAAAATAATCAATTCTGGAAATCTTTATGATTTGTCCTTCTCTGATTTTTGGATGTAGCTAATCATTTAGCATGCTTCTCCAGGAACTCTTTCTTTGTCATGCCCCTTGTTTGGTACTGGCTGATCTTGGATCTCTAAAATTATCTGATCTTTAGGATATGAAACAGAGTGTACTCTAGCTTGAGGGAAATAGGATGATAACTGTTTGGAAGATTCCATGTTTGTTGAAATCAGCCTCTGGCACCCATAACTTGATCAGCATAAAGGAGAATTATAAGTGTCTTCTAAATCTTCCATATTCATAAGACACTGCAAAAAAAATGCTCTAGTATTTTAAACTTCAAAATAATCCTCCAAACATCAGGGACTGATGAGAGGATCATATGGAAGGGATCCACCAAGAGGAATCAAATGATGTCCAACATCATTATATAGTTTTGATGCCTAGCAGCATTTAACCCTGCGTGTGCTAACAGTATTTAAAACTGTTAGTCCGTGCAGGCTTTAGTAGCTTACCCCTGAAATGATTTTGCCTGTTACATTATGCTTCAAATTCTTTTCTAACAGCATCTGATTTCTTTGTAGCCTCCTTCTCTTGATCCATCATTTATCAAGACATCATTCTTCAAGCATTGTTTCAATCTCACTTGCTGGTTTTTTTGTATAGGCGGATTCACCAAGCAGATCATCAGCTATTAACATTTATCATCTGGGCTCTTGCCCAGCTTGAAGGATGATAGAAGACCATAATAGGAACACAACCATATTGTTGAGTAGGACCATATTCTTTTCTTCAAGATTTCCCGTCAGCATCAAACACTTGCTTCAAAAACATGTTTTACCCAATTAGCTTCTTGTAGACATGCATTTTTGTTAGTTTGATTCCCTACAATAACTGGTTGATAAGTCATAGAATTTGTTAATGAATCAATGTCAAAAAGCCAGTTAGGTCCTTGTCTTACAACATTTGGTTTATTTTCATGAAAGTTTACATGCAGATTCTCTTCAACTTTTAGTTTGAGGGAAATTAAATTATTCTGGAATGAAAGCTTTGTTTATTTACAGAGAGTACCCCACTAAAAACCCTTATTCAGCCTTTCCCAATAAAAATTGTCCTAAGGGTCGTTTAGGGTATTAGGAATTAGTAACAGGCATTCACAAAAGGTCTCACGAAACTTATGGTTGGTGATCTGCCAATTATATGTTCATAGGGTATCTTGTTATGAGGCTTGGTCACTATAACCCTATTCAGAACATAACAAGCAGTATTAAAATGCTTCCAGCCAAAAAATACAAGTAGGTAGAAAGCGAAGTAAGTGTCTGCTAGCATAGTCCTAGCAGCCTCAATCAGAGTCATGTTCTTTCTCTCAGTAATTCCATTTTGTTGTAGAGTTCTAGCAACACTATATTCCCTTTTTATCCCTTTTAATCCGCATAAATCATTCATTTCCCTGTTTTTGAATTATGTCCCATTATCACACCTGGTTACTTTAACCTTATGGTTTAATTGGTTTTCTATTTCTGTTATGAATCTCTTAAGAATCCTACTAGTCTCATCCTTAGAGGCTAAGAAGAAAACCCAGCTAAACCTGCTAAAGTCATCAGTCACTACAAGGCAATATGTCTTATGGCTGATACTCCTAACAGTAGGGGGGGGGTTTTTGGGGGGGGGGGGTTTGGACCAAAATAAGTCCATATGCCAACAAGTTCATGGTTTGTAAAGGTTGGCTGATAGAGCTCACAAGTTTGGCCTTACAAGAGGCTTTGTGTTTGTTGGTAGAAATATTGCGATATTTAATCTATACATTCTCTTTATGTTTTGGTGATGACAAACATGCAACTTATAACACATAACGTAAAGTGCTTAAGTTACTCGTAATCACTAATCATCAATTCGTCAACATCTTTCGACGTCTCAAGTTTTCTTCAACAATAAATTTAAGTTCGCACCCGATGTAAATCACTAAAGGTATGAACAAACAAACTTTAATTTGTTGAATGGATCAAAGAAATTTTGTTTAAAACCTTACATTTATAAATGGCCAAACATTTTTAAAATATATACACAAAAACATTTTTTGTATTTATAAGAAATGTTTTTATTCAAAATTAAATATTTTAATTCAAATTTTCACACCTAAAACGGCTAGAAAAAAGTCCAGGTAAACACCTCCCCCTGAAATAGAGGACAAAAAGCAGGAGGGGGGGGGCATCTGGGAAAAATGGGGTGGCCCCCTTAAATACATCCGGGGCGGGCCCCCTTAATTACTAAGGGGGGCCGGACACCCTATTTAAGGGGGGTCCGGCCATAGGGGGACCCCGCCTCCTCTAGCTTGCTCCTTATAAATACTGGACTTTATTCCACCAAACATTTTTCTCACCTCTTTGCACAAAGTTTTCTCAGATCTAAAACCTCCTTTCAAACCCTTTCCTTTGATCACTTAACTTATTATAAGTTTGTTTAAAATGTGATCCAATCATCCATCCATTGAAGTGCAAGAGAAGAACTTTCGTTATCATTAAGATACGAAGTTATGTAGGCTACTTAGGGCATTCGTGACATGTCTTACATTCACAATGTATAGATCGAGTCCATGTATTCCAAACTTGTGTAATTGCTTGATCATGGTGTGTATTGTAGTTAGATCGTGGTGATCTTACCAAGTAGTGTTAGATAGTTGTGATATAAGTAGTGTGGTGAAGTGAAGTTGTGAAGTTGGGAAGAAGTCGTGAAGTTGTGAAGTCGTGAACAAGTCGTGAAGTCGTGTTGTGATAGATTGGTTCTAGCTAAGATTAGAACTCGACATTTAGCTTTGTGTCGTAAATCGGTGTAAGCAACGTGCTCTCCCAACATTGTCGGTTTTCTTCGCTTAAAGAGCCTTGTTTGACTAGTTGAAAGTAAACTCTCGGAATTGGGTACTCGGCGGAGTTAGTGGAAGTAGGGCAGAAGAGGTGCTTCGTGGACCGCCCGAACACTATAATCATCGTGTACGGTTTTTTGGCATTTCACCTTTCCACTTATCTCTTTACATTTATACTCGCTCATTTATCGCTTATAATATTTATACTTGCATGTATGTGATGTGTTATTATATTAGTTTTATTATGTCTTAAATAAATGTGAATCAATTGTGTTGTTGGTTTTTATTGTTGTAAATCGATGTGTTTAAGTATTGTATTATAACTTTGCTATGACACTCTTATCATATTGTATCACGCTTGATCGGTAATTTGATATGAAACATTTTATATTTATAATGGAAATGTATTCACCCCCCCCCCCCTCTACGATTTCCACAATTGGTATCAAAGCCACGTCGCTCTAATTTTTAAAACAAATGGTTTTAAAAATTGAGTACGATCCATGTATTAAATTACCCATTAAGGAGGATTAAATATGAAAAATGTTTTGTTGTTAACTTGTATTAGTTTTGATCTTATATACACTAATGATACTAGCTCGAGATAAAAATGATGCTTAAAATAAGTGTTATATATTCGGTCTATCAAATTCAGATTGTTGTACACCTTTCCGCAAAGTGAGGAACATATTTTTTTAACAAAACATTGGAAATTTCTGAGTAGTATTAGGTGGGTGGCCCACCACTTTATATTCCTGGGCGGCCCCCTTTATTTTTTAGGGGACCACGTTTTCTGATTCGGCAGTAGTTTTTCAGAAACTTTGAAAAATCATATAAAATCAACCGTAAGTCCGTAGAAGTCGTGCCACCCGCCATTTCGAAGAGAATTGAGTCTACTTTCATATAAAAATACTTCCAAGTATTTATTTCAAAACTTAATTTAGTCAGAAAGGCAAAATACTACTTATTGTCTAAAACGTTGAGTCTTGTTTTACGTAATAAAACTTGTATTTTGTCTTTTCCTTTCGAGTCGGTATATCTTTGAAAAATGGTGTAATTAACTTTTCAAAAATATTAAACTTGATTGATTTTTGAAATGGCGGAGGAGGAATACTAATTTTGTCATTCAAATAAAAAACCGAGTTAGTATACATTGTTGCTATTATACAAACTACGACAAGTACGGTTTATGTGGTATGCTATGTGTTTATGTGCCATTCTTCTTTGAGCTTAGTTTTTTCGGATGTATGGATAACTAGAACTTATGCCTAGATTTTTCTGCATTAAGATTGCAAAATTGTTCTTGGAATTACATAAGAGAAGCATCAGATCACTTAACTTAACAAATGTTACATAAAACATTTGTAAATCTTTTCGGGTATGGAAATATATTTATGAACACCTGACCTTTCCCTTCATATCACACGAACCTACACAACTCGAATATAAAATAAGCCCTAAAAATATAAGTTCAATAACTTGTCAAGTATATTATTAAATGTATTAAAACTTGTCACCTAAATATTTCCAACGATTTAATCTATTTTAAAACAAAACACCGTTTAAATATTTTCATACAAAACTTGCTTTGGTTTGACCTTGGGTTGGTCAACAATGAAAAGATTATTATTAATACCATCAATATACTAAGAAAAAGAGGAATGCTTGTTGCTTGCCTAGTTTTAACATAAACATATTATATTTTTAAAACATATTGTATTTTACAAAAGATGTGTGTCTGTATAAATATGGTTAGTAAAAAACTCATACTTATAAAATGTCAAAAAACTATGTATATTATACATAACAACAAATAGTTTTTCGCACAAGTAAAATTTACAACTAATCTTGGGATTAATGGAACACACTATTTAAATATTTATCTATTTTCTTTTAAATGAGTGTTCGTGAGGGTCAAGAAAGATTTCAAGAATATATCAATTCATTATTCAAATTATGATTGATATATTTATCGAATCTAATTGATAAGTTTTTGAGTATGGACAAGAAATCAGATTCTTATTTGTTTAGTTTCAAGATTATATCAAATTATAATAAAAGATATTGTCTTGCATCTACATACTCAATCACACTAGATTGGTATGAAAATAATTGCATCCGTTTGTAGATGAAAAGAATATGCATTGGATCATAACTCACACTTGTATTGATAATGCCATATTGAGTCTACTTGTCCAGTAGTTGTGTTCCAAATATTAGTCTAATATGTTTAATACATGCATGAAATACATAATGAAGTAGGATTGACAAATTGGATGTTTCGTCCGAAATATTCAAGAAATTTACATTGCAATGCAATTGCTAAATGTGTCATTTCTGAAAAACCAAACACGAGCCAATTTACAACATATGTAATCTTTGCTCATACAACTTAAAAGCATAACTTAAAACTCATATTCACATTTGACTAAATTCTTAAATAAGAATGTTATTCTTATTTATTCACCTAGGATAACATGATGTTTGGGAAACATTATGTTTAAGGAATTTATGAACTTATCATATTAAATGATTTATAAAGGATAATATATATCCTATGCATTTTATTTTCTTCGTAGCATAAATGGTTGTGTTATAAGAAAATACATCACATATAATTTGAAAAATATAAGTTATTAGAATTGAAAAATAATCTATCAAAATATGTATCAATGCATAAACAAGTAAAAATACACTTATTCAAATACTTATCTAATTATGATATACAACATTGATAAGGATATTAATTTTAGAGAAGTATATTTTTTTTAAACATTTATTATTAAAGAATCACAAACTCAATTAAGATAAATAATATTGATGAGATTCACTTCACATGGCATGAAATGGAGAATTCTTAAAACACTCTCAATATAACATATTTGTCATTGTCACAAATAAACACATCTCTTGGCTTTTGAAAAACCAAACACGTTAAATATCACATGTGACAACTACACATGTAAGATGACTAAATATAAGACATCCATTAAATCAAGCAATATGTAATCGAAATTAATCAACCTATAGATCTTGAACAAAAGATTAAAACATCTTGCTTACGCTTATATTAGAATTCCACACATCTTGATTAGGATTATGCGAACCGGAATTAAAGTATGATTAGTTGAGTCATATTAGGTCCTCTATGAAAAGATAATACAAATTTTATCTTTGCTACACTTCATTAGGCAAATATAAGAATTCTATTTTGTCTAACATGAGAATGACTACTGGAGAATCTATTGCACTAGAAATTCAATTTGACCTAACGGTTGAATTGCTTCCAAGAGTGAAGTTGGGTTCGGTGTATAACCCGTAAAAATGGTCGTGTTTAGCCTGAATTGAGCACCACTAGTGATAGTCTCATACTCATTCTCTAACTTGATTAAATGGCTCTTCCTAAATATGCCTAAGGATAGTATACATCGATAGAGTTTGTATATCATTAGGAGTGCACACTAAGCACGTAGAAATTAGGCTTTTCCTTGGTCAATCTAGACACAATGCACCTCACATATGTGCTTTAATGTTTCAAGATGATTACTTGTTCACATGTAATGTAATTATATGTCTTCGTGATCTTGATGCTCAATGTTTAATTGCTTAGATATTAAATGCATGTCCACTATAAAGGCATTTGTCTTTTTCTAGCAATTTAGATAAAATATTTCTTAGTTTATCTAAATAACACATGCTCCTAAATGCTAAATGCTAACATGTCTAACACTCCTCCAAGTAGGTTTGACAACTTAAATATTTCATCCGAAATATTCAAGTATCTTTAACTTGCGATCGCAAATGTTAAAGGTCATATCCGAAAGTTCATATTCAAGCCTTTTAACAACATATGTTAAAATGCTCTTCCTAAAGCTAAAAGCTTACATCAACCTTCGCGTGACAAAGGTCTTACGAGTTTCTACATAAGTGATTCGTAGCATCTTTAATATACACACCTTAAGACTAAGTACTTTCACTTCCGTTAGTCTTTTCCATTCCCTTAGGAATGATGAAACAAATCTCATAAACATGTCATTCTCATTTTAATAGTCTTGTTACTATTAAATACATTCCGATAAATCTCGACAACTTAATCATTTCATCCAAAATGTTTAAGCATTTTTAATTCGCAAAATGCAAATTAAAATGTCACACATTGTTTATGTCGAATTCGTTTCACAAAAACCTAAATCACCCCTCTATTATTGTATAGATGGTTAGTATTTTCCTACCACATTTACGCTACCATCTTTATGACAACCGCGTACCTCGTCGTGTGATTGTTCTAAGAACATTCGCAATACTCGAGAAGAGCTACATAACTTCGCGAATGAAGTTCACCGTATGCTAACCGTCATTCGTCATGACATTGTCAAGCTCATTGCTTTCGTCTTTATTTCTCTTCACCTATTCTTTTTATTTCACCTATTTTTTTATATCCGGATGAGCACGAATTGGAAAGGAAGGGAAAACACACATCTTCACATATATCCTTTACCCAAACACTCTCAAGAACTCACATAGGTGATTCTTATTTACTAGAAACCATAAGATACACTTCTACCATACACTCAAACCTCATAACCATTATTCACTCTTGTTAGTGATCACTAGTTCTAGTACATCCCCAAATCACCAATGTGAAATGAAAAATCAAGTCATCCTTACTACTATCAACCTCGAGTCATCCACCTTGTCATCTTCACAAGAAGATTCACCATGTAACCATTCCCCTCAAGTGAATTTCCTAATGAAACGCGTCTCATCAAATCATTTCCACTTTTTAAATTGAAGAACATAAAGAAGATATTCAATCTTCAAAGTGTTGTTGAGTCATCACAATATCGTGTCTTTCATTGGTCTATTTCCGGTTTTTTGGCAAGTGAAATACACAAAGATAATATTCAACCTTCAAGTGTTGTTGAGTCATCACAATATCATGTCTTTCATTGGTACACGATAATTGATATAAAAGTAGTTTTTGTATAATTTTATAAAAACAATTAAAACTACTGTTCATCAAGGGCATAAATATTATAAATATAATATTTTGATATATTTTCTTAATACGGAGCCATGGATATAAATAACGTGAAAAACGGAGTTTAAACGATAAAGATATAAGGTTTATAAAACCATATGCACTATTTTTACTACAATTAAACCAATTAAATAATATCATTATATAACAATATAATATTAAAACATTTAGTTATTAACAAACAATCAATTGCGAAGCGAAAACCACACTTTAAGTTACTATACATATACAAACACCTTCTTATGTCAATAAGGTACGTTTAAACCTTGTTTTGACATTTTAAAACTAAACAAGACTATTAGGTGTGTGTAACTAGATAACTTGTGATGTCGTACTTTTAAGTACATTGTACTCATAACGGCCTACATTTAATTAGGTTTGCTTCGGATTTCGCTTGTCGACTCACTCACTTGATTCATATTATCAACACTATTCATTAAGGTGTGTTCATAGCCCCATGTTTTACTATATCAATGATTTATAACTTTTGGGGTGAGAAACATGCATTGTTTTACAAATTGGACGCAAGTGTACATTTTATCATGATTACATGTTTGCCTAAGTAGCGATAACCCTTTGTGCCTATTATCATGAACTGTCAATTACTTTGTGTGAGCACGAATGTTATAAATAGATCTATTTGGGATTGACATCCCCATCGGATGATAGACTCCTCACGGTGTCCACGAAGTGACCAACGGATTATACATAACGATTTGGATGTTTCGGTTGACATCATCACGGGAATGTGCAATATTTATATTGCATTCATACATGTCGAGCTTCAGGTCCTTGAACTTAGGAAACCGTAATCCATTTGAGTTGTGCACAGGTTGCATAATCACGAGGAAATCTTGCGGTCCTAAAATTGATTTACATAAACCTATGAATTCACCAACTTTATGTGACGTATTAAAAGCATTTTTCCGCAATCTATGAGGTGCACAAGAGCAAAGAAAACATTATGGTCAATCATTTGAGTCATTGCATAAAGATTTAGAGGCATTACATATTAGGGGATATTTGTTATATCTAATTAACTTTACATTCAAGGGTGAATAATTAAGCCTGTTATCTTTTGTAACACATTATTAGAATCTAATGTATCATTTTTCTAACACCTTTTCAAGGTCGTTCTCATATCTTTGTGCGGCTGATCTATGAAGTAACAGCTCCCAGAATACTCCATATTGCCGCTGCGACCCAATTTAGGGTGTTTCAGATTGGTAGCTAAGCCAGTTATAGAGAACCAGGTCAAATATTTTTGCTGGACTATAACCAAGAGATTGATTTCATGGCAATGTAAGAAGCAGACTATAGTGGCCAACTCAACAACTGAAGCAGAGTATGTTGCTGCTGCTAACTGCTGTGGATAGGTGTTATGGATCTAAAATCAGATGCTTAACTATGGATTTAATTTCATGAACACTAAAATTTACATTGATAATGAAATTACAATCTGTATAGTGAAGAATCCAGTATTTCACTCTAAAACCAAGTACATAGAGATAAGGAACCATTTCATCAGAGATTCTTATAAGAAGAAGTTGATTCAAGTGATCAAGATTCACACAGACCAAAATGTTCCAGATCTTCTCATAAAAGCTTTTGATGCTAGCAGGTTTAACTTTCTAATTGCTAGCATTGGATTACTCAATCTCTGAGGCTTAACAGTTCTTAACTTTTATTCATGGGTTATGCATAAATATGGATCCACATGAATTCTCACATGTCTATCTAGTGTTTTCTAGTGTGCTTGTGATGAATAGAGGCATGTTGTTGTAAAATTATTGAAGACAGAGTTAAAACTGCTAAGGTAAATGTTAATACTGCTAAGTTTAATTAGTACTGCTAGTTATATTTATGACTGTTAGTTAAAACTGTTAGTCATAATTAAAACTGCTAAACAAGAAAATACTTTGGATTGTGTATTTTTATTTTGGACTAACATTTGCAGGCTAAGCATATTGAGTATCTGGTATTGAATTTAAGGGAGGCTTATGATGTCAATATGCAGTCAAAAATTAATGAAAGGACATGTAACATCAAACACAAGTGTGTGATGTGTCAAACACCTAGGCAAATCAAAAGAGGTCAGGACACCAAGATACCTCAGTCTAGTGGTCCCCCTAAAAAAGGTTGGTGATGAGGCTGTCCATAAGGAGTTGGGTGACAGAATGAAAAGGGATGCCACTACTGCTTCTAGCTTAGAAGCAGAGCATGACAGTGGTAACATAAATTAAGACCTAATCTATGGAAACACTTAATGAGCCAAGTTCTTAGGAAATTGGTTCAGGTAGTGGTCCTAGGTGCCAAGATACCATATTGGGGGGCGTAGATGCTCAAACTAGGTTTGGGACTACATCTAAATAGTCCAATGATCCACCTCTCTCAAAAGTTAACACATTTGGAAGTGGGGAGGACAATATGCAACTAATGGAATTGATGGCACATTGTACAAAACTGTCTGCATTGGTGAGCTAAAAAGAATAAAGAGATTTGTGATATAAAAACAGAAAGAGTGATATGGTGAGCCAAAAGAAATGAGAGATTCAGTGAGCTTAAAAATAGAAAGAGAGATGTAAGTATGAAAAACAGACAGAGAGTTTCAGTGAGAAAAAGAAATTAGAGATATTGTGAGATGAAAAATAAAAAGAGAGCTTGTGAGAATCTAAGTCTATAATGGAAATGCTTGTTGGAACAGCATTGAAGTTTATATTGCTAGGCATAAACTTAATACTGCCAGTATTAAGTTAGTACTGCTAGGTATATTTTAATGCTGCTGGGTGAAGTTAATACGGCTAGGCTTAAAGTTAGTACTGTTAGGCTAAAATTAGTACTGCTGGGTAACCGTTAGTACTGTTTGATGCATAACAGAATTTTTAATTAATTAATAGCCGTTGAGATATTTTTGCCAACAACTTGCTCATAGGGGTCTATGATTTGGAAAATTCTTGATATTTCTTTCTCTTATAAGATTTCTTCCTTATAAAGATTCAATCTTATTAAGTCGGTCAAATCAAAACCCTAGGCGCTCTCCATAAAATCTCAATTAACTTTACCAAACTCTCATATTCTCATCAACAAACATAAACCCAGAACTCTTATCTCAACTCACTCACTAATGGCTCATTTGGAATTCTGTGATACCCATAACATGGTCGCTTTCTTAAACAAATCAGAGGGAAGTGAAGATTTTCATCAGATAATTGATTTTCTCAATCTAAGTCATATCAAGTATGCCCTTACAGAAAATCCTACTATCTATACTTCACTCATTCAACAGTTTTAGGAAACTGCCTCTGCAAGCACCTCAGAGAATGAAGAAATGGAGATAACTGCTACCATTGATGAAAGAGTCAAGACTATTACTGAAGCATCAATAAGAAGGCATCTCAAGCTAGAAGATTCAAATGGTATTCCCACTTTACCTAATGCTGAAATTTTTGAGCAACTTGCTCTTATGGGGTATGCATTTAATTCTGACAAGTTGACCTTCCAAAAGGGTCACTTTTCACCTCAATGGAGATTCTTAATACATACTATTCTTCATTGCTTAAGTCCTAAGAAGACTGCTTGGGAGCAGTTCAGTAGCAACATAGCTACTGCTATCATTTGCTTAGCAACAAATAGGACTTTCAACTTTTCTAAGATGATTTTTGAAGGTATGCTGAAAAACTTAGACAGTAGGTCAAAATTCTTGATGTATCCAAGATTCATTCAAATATTTTTAAACAAGCACAAAAGACACCTTCTCCCTCACAAAAGAACTTGTGTTGCTCCTACCCTCACACAAAAACTATTCAGCAACATGAGAAGGGTTTCCAAGGGTTATTCTAGGGTAAACATTCCACTATTTCCAACTATGCTCACTGCACCTGAGTCATCTCCTTCTAGAATAACATCTTCACCATCCTTATCACCCCAAACGCATCCATCCACATCTCAACAACCACCTACACCACCATTCATGCAAACTATCTATGATGAAGGAGAACCTGCTACTTTGCCTCATGATTCATCTCAACCAAGGGTTCAATCACTTGGTAGTGATAAGGGCAGTTTGACACTTAATGAATTGACGGTTCTTTGTACAACATTGTCCAAGAAGGTGGAGGATTTGCAAAATGACTTAGAGCAGACAAAATTGACATATGGTGCTGTTTAAACTAAGCTCATTCCGAGGGTCAAGAAGTTGGAGCACAAGGTCAAGGCAAGCAAATCTAGAAGAAGAACAAAGATAGTTTTCTCTGATGATAAGGAAGTTTCAGAGGATCCTTCCAAACAGGGGAGGATAATTGCAGAGATGGATCAAAACCCTTCTATTTCATTGGTACAAGATGAAGTAATTTCATGGATTTAAAAGGATGCTGAGACTCAGGGGAGGACTAGTACTGATACTGA
This sequence comes from Tanacetum coccineum, assembly GCA_026074375.1. Classification (NCBI taxonomy): domain Eukaryota; kingdom Viridiplantae; phylum Streptophyta; class Magnoliopsida; order Asterales; family Asteraceae; genus Tanacetum; species Tanacetum coccineum. The sequence goes on from BQNB010009227.1 coordinate 64,324, forward strand.
GATACTTTTAGACTAAGAAGAACCTACTGAACTAGTAGAAGATCCTAGTAGTGATGAAAAGGGTGAAAAAGAAATTAGTACTATTGAGGTACCAGTTAGTACTGCTAGTGCAATTCCTATAGTTAGTACTGCCATTCCTGAAAGACAAGTTTATATCAAAAGGAGTGCAGAAAAGAGAAAAGATAAAGGAAAAGTTATCATGGGAGATGATGAATCTGTTCAGAAAAAGACAAAGAAGCAACTTGAATAAGAAAGACTTGGGCATGAAGAAGCTATTAGATTCCAAGACCAGATTAATGAAGAAGAAAGACAAAGGATTGCCAGGGATGCATAAATAGCTAAACAATTACAAGAAGAGTTTGATATAGCAAGGCAAGAACAAGAGAAGTATGATCTAGCACAAGCCTTGGAATTGTAAAAGGAGTTAGATAAAAGGAAAGAAGATATGGCTGAAACTACTCAAGCTTATGATATTAATTGGAGTGATCCTGCTGTGGTTAGATATCATGCACAACAAAATAGATCTTTCTCTAAAGCTGAAGTAAAGAAGAACATGTACATGTATTTGAAGAATCAGGGAGGATATAAACATAGTCATTTTAGAGGGATGAGCTATGAAGATATTAGACCTATATTTGAAAGGGTATGGGATCAAAATCAAGCTTTTGTACCTAAGGATTCTGAAATTAAAAAGGAAGTGATGAAGATACCTGGATTTGATCTTCAACAAAAGCAATCTGTTGAAGAAGAAAAGCTAGCAAAAATGATGACAGTAGTAAGCCATCTGGAGGCAGTAGAAAGAAAACACTTGCCAGGAAAAAAGCAAGTGAAAAGCAAAGTGAAGAAGGTGCAAAAAGGAAAAAGATGGAAGATGATACATAAAAGGAAGAACTTAAAGCTTATTAGGATATAGTTCTAGGAGAAGAATTTGCTATGGATGTTGAGTCTTTGTCTACTAAGTATCCAATAGTTGATTGGAAGACACATATCCTGACAGAAAATTTTATGTATTATCAAATCATCAGGGCAAATGGAAGTTCCAAGAATTACAAGATTTCTAGTGAAATGATTGATGATTTTGACGGACAGGATGTGATGGATCTACACAGACTGGTAAAAGAAAGGTACGTAACAACAAGTCCAGAAGGATATGACTTGATGTTGTGGGGAGATCTGAAGACCTTATTTGAGCCTGATGAAGAAGATGAAGTCTGGAGAAATCAACATGGATATAATTTGATAAGCTAGAGACTAATTGATTCATGTAGAATTCATATTTTGTTAATGGACAATGGAATTGCCATTTACATGATGGTAGAAAAGAAGTATCCACTTGTTCAAGAAATGCTTTCAAAGATGTTAAATAGAAAACTAGAGATTGATCATGAAAGTGAAATGGCATTTGAACTTCTTAGATTTACAAGATCACAACTTCAGAAGCAGAAGAATGTTTGGAAGAATCCTCTCAAAAGGTTTAATTCATGAAACTTGATGATTTAAAGGTAAATCATAAGTTTAGGGGAGGATTGTTGGGAATTAAGGTCTTCTATAAAGTTTATACTGCTAGCTCAACTTAGTACTGCCAAGCTTAAAGAGTTTGTACTGCACAGATTATAACTACCAGTACTAACTGGTTAGTACTGCTAGAGCAAAAGTTAGTACTGCCAGTACTAACTTAATACTGCTGAGAAGAAGTTAATACTGCTGAAGACTGAAGACTGCATGAAGATAAAGACGTGTGAAGGGATATGCATGGATTAGTTCAAAGTATATATTCTATAAAGATAGGAAGATATGTATAAGATTATATATTTAGAAGATATGTTGATATCTTATAGAAGTTTAAAAGATTTGTAGTTATCTTGTAAAGGACTCCTTGGTGTATAAAAGGAGATCCTAGGTTATGGTTTTAGATATCAGTTTTCCATAGAATTCATAGCTTCAAGGTTGTAAACCCTATCACTTCATTAGAGTGATCGTATTAATATATTGAAGCTTATTGTGTTGATTATATCTTTCTGTGTGTCAAACATACTTTACTATTTCATTAGTTATACTTCTTAGTAGTATAAACTAGATTCCGCATAGTTTATATCATTCACTCAAAGTTTCATTCTTAGTATTTTTAGATTTATCCAAGGATACTAAACCTTACATCAAGCTAAGGAGTTAAAGATCTATTTATTGGGATCAACAGAAACTGATTCCATGGAGAAATTTATGAGAATGCATCTAAAGGAGGTAGTCACGAGGCAGGGAATACCTGTCTTAATCATTTGTGATCACGACCCTAGATTCGCATCAAATTTCTAGAGATCACTTCAGAAGGCTTTGGGTACTAGCTTGGATATGAGTACTATGTACCATCCACAAACTGATGGACAAAGCGAGAGAACTATCCAAACTCTCGAGGATATGCTACGTGCTTGTGTGATCGACTTTGGAAATAGTTGGGTTAAACATTTGCCACTAGTTGAGTTTTCTTACAACAATAGTTATCACGCTAGCATCAAGGTTGCACCATTCGAGGCACTTTACGGATGAAAGTGTCATTCACCTGTTTGTTGGGCCGAGGTTGGAGAAGTTCAACTCACCGGTCCAAAAATAGTTTAAGAGACAACCGAGAAGGTCATCCAGATCAAACAAAGAACTCAAGCCGCTCGTGATCAACAAAAGAGTTACTTTGATTTAAAGCGTAAGACAATGGAGTTTCAAGTTGAGGATAGAGTTATGCTTAAAGTTTCACCTTGGAAAGGGGTCGTACGTTTTGGCAAACGGGGGAAGTTAAACCCTAGATATGTTGGACCTTTCAAGGTGCTGGAAAAGGTTGGATGTTGCTCACAAGCTTGGGCTTCCTCAAGGGTTGAACAAGGTTCACAATACATTTCATGTATCTGACTTGAAGAGATGTTATTCCAACGAATCATTAGCCGTTCCATTGGAAGGACTTCATATTGATGATAAACTCCATTTTGTGGAAGAACCCGTAAAGATAATGGATCGAGAAGTAAAACGGTTAAAGCAAAGCCGTATCCTAATTGTCAAGGTTTGATGGAACTCGAGGAGAGGTCCTGAGTTCACATAGGAACGTGAAGACCAATTTCAAAAGAAGTATCCGTATCTTTTCACTAAACTCGTACCTTCGTCAAGTGTTGCAACTTGAGCCTTGAGGACAAGGCTCTCCTAACGGGTGGAGACTATAACATTTCACATTTTTAGGTTATTTATGACTTCATTTATTCTATTATTTACTTTTAGAAATTTAAGCGTTCGCTTTTAATTATTATCCTATAATTAAATCGCGTAAACTAAAAATCAACCTTTATCGTAAACGGAGACCAAACAAATAAAAGTTTACATCAAGCAAGTGTTATATAATTATTATGAGAATAATTATTAACTTTTCATATTTTATTTTTATTGGTTACATAAAACGTTTACGTTTCGCAATAAAATACATTTAGACATACCCGGAAGCACCAATACCCATTTATACTCAAACAAATACCCACTATTATACTCAATATATAAAAATTAACTCATTTATTCACTAGTTAACCAATGGGGCCGGTTATACATTACATACACACTTAATACATTTCAAACTCACTAGTAAACCTTCTTAACCACACCTAGGACAAAGAGTACACTTACACAACACACATTACTAGAAATTGTCTAATCATAGTACCCTTCCTCTACTCTCGTTACTCCATTATGCATAGAAAGGAGGATAGGTGCTTACACTTTCTTACAATGTGTACTTTTACCACTACATCCCATGGTTTATGTTTAAGGTAGTTTTCTACATAACCACTTTCTATAAGAAGCAAGTCATAGGTAAATGAACTCACACACTCTCTCATTGCAAGTAAAACTTCACATAAACTCCCTTCCATCACCTAAAACCCACGGCTTAAAAATTATAAGCTAGGGTTTCATATTAAATTTCATCCTAAAGTATTCTAAGTGTTCAAGCATTGTTATCAAGCATATCTAAGGTCATTCAAGTGTATTGGAAGCATGGGTTGTAATCCAACAAGAATCATACAAGAAATCTAATTAGGGTTTTCCTAATTAGGGTTTGATCTTGTGGTTGATTCATTGGGTTTAAGCTTAAGTGTAAGCTTGTGTTCATCATCCTACTACTCATCTCTAAGGTCTATTTAAGCTTTAACATCTTCATTATTCATTTACATGTTTACATACTTGATATATATGTTAATCACCACCTAGGCTTACTTTATGAAGTTTATAAAACAAAAACCATATACATACCTACACGAACTTATTTTATTTATGGTTAAGATAATGTTTAAAACATGTTAATATGTTTAAAACAAGGATTTACAAGCAATGAAAAGTTTATATAATTAGTTGTCAAGTTATGATTATTTATTTATTTACAAAGTTTAGATAAGTAAATAAATATGTTGGACAATTTTCTTGGACAATATGGACTTATATTGATGGACATAACGTAGAGGACATAATTTATATACCATGGATATTAATTTATAAATTAGAAGACTTGTGGTGACTTTATTAAGTTTAAAAGTGTATAAAACAAGTTAATTAAACTTTTAAATGTTACTGTTCATTCGAACCATATAATAATTATTTTATATTTTATAAAAATAGTACTTTTCATGAGGATCGTAAGCATATAAATAAACTGGGAAAAACGTAGCACCTCCGAAGAAGATATGACGTTTACAAGTTTACAATAATTATATATATAAATGTTTTTATAAAAGTTATTTTATAAAAACCCAACCAAATTCGAATCTGATAAATTGAAGACACATTTTTATGAGAAAGTACAAGTTATAAGGATTTTAAAACTATAAAGTACATTGAGGATGGATTTATAACAAAGAAGGTACATTATTTACATGTTTAAGTTAAAAAGTACTTTTATAAAGGTAAATTTATAAAAATCTGTTACTGTTCATGACAGTGTATTGTTGAGAACTATTTTTTTTTGATAGAGTTTTTAATTACGAAGACGTGGACATAAGAATCACTAAAAACCGAATTAAAACGAATGAGATACAATTAAAATACGATTTCAATAATTAAAGTTATAAAAAGTATTTTTATAAACTTTCACTTACTGTTACTGTTCATAACAGTACCTAATCATATAAAGAATGTAAAATTTTATTAGATTTTTCAAATACGAATCCATACATTATAAGAACGTTAAAAACGGGATTAAAACGAGAAAGATACGACGTTTTCACTAAAAGTAATATTTATAAATGTATTTAACCTTATAAATATTATTTTTTTTCAAACAATTATTATTTATATAAGGAAATTATATAAATAATACATCAAGTGTTTTTGAAAAATAACAAATTATTGGACAAATATATCATTTTTACAACTTCAAATACATAGACATTTATTTTACAAGTACAAATTAAATTGTTTAATTTAATAAATTAAACAAACACTTTTAGGTGGTGATGTAACTATATAACTTGTGATGTAGTATTATTAAGTACATTGTACTCATACGACCTATATTTAATTAGGTTGCATTCGGTCTTATCCGTGACGTTTCCATTCACTTGATTCATATACATCAGTTTATTCACTAAGGTGAGTTCATAGCCCCATGTTTTACTATATCAATGATTTACAACTTTTGGGGTGAGAAACATGCATTGTTTTACAAATTGGACGCAAGTGTACATTTTATCATGATTACGTGTTTGCCTAAGTAGCGATAACCCACTGTGCCCATTATCATGAACTGTCAATTACTTTGTGTGAGCGCGAATGTTATAAATAGATCTATTTGGGATTGACATCCCCATCCGGGTGAGTAGCTCTCACTGGTGTCACGGAGTGAACCAACGGATGTATACCATGTCGGATTTGGGATGTTTCGGGTTGAACATCATCACGGGCAATGTGGCAATATTTATATTGCATTCATACATGTCGAGCTTCAGTGTCATGAACTTAGGGAAACGTAAATACATTTTGTGATGGGTGTACAGGTTGCATAATCACGGGGAAATCTTGCGGTCCTACATTATATTTACATAAACCTATGAATTCACCAACTTTATGTTGACGTTTTAAAGCATGTTTTCTCAGGTCAATGAGGTACAAGAGCAAAGAGATACATTGGTGGTCAATCATTTTGGAGTCATTGCATAAAGATTTAGAGGAATTACATTTTGGGGATATTTGTTATGATCTAAAAACTTTACATTTTCAAGGGTGAACAAGTTAAGCCGTTGAGCTTTTGTAACAACATTTATTAAATCAAATGTATCATTTTCAAACGACTCTTTTTGAGGTCGTTCTCATATCTTGTGTTGTTGATCTATGAAGTAACGCTCCCGGACACATTATTCTGTTGTGACCCTATTTGGGGGTGTTACATCTTATGTGTCGTTTCAAAAACCGTATCTATTTTGAAAATGGTGAGGGATTTGGGTAATTATTTTCAAAACAAACACAAGTCGTTTAGGTTGCATCTTAAGAAGACAAAGAGAGTTTTGTTGTATTTGGTGTCACCCACGAAATGGTGATTAGCGACAGTCATGTCACAAAATCGTCGCTGATGAGAGATCACCATCGTAAAAACGCGCCTATTCAAAAAGTTGGTGGTTTGTATGTTAAAAGGGTGTCACTTCGTGAACCGTCATGACTGTTTTAAGCGGTATACATTAGCGACAATTTTTTATGTTGCTAGTAGAACCATCTAGTTAACCATTGTGATTGTTTGGAGAGTCATGTTTCTGCCTATATATAGCAGATTATTCCAGCCATTTCTGGATATTAAAACCACAACAATCATAACAAAAACCTCTCTTCGTTATACCCAACTGCTATAAATAATAGTGCTATAAAACTATTATTTGTAGTGTTTGAAACCCTTGATAACTCGGTAGTTCATCCAGATTATCACCACTTCCTGTAGTGTTGATAATTGTTACATACATTGCTTCATCGTATCTTGGGAGTCAATTTGTCGTATGTTTCATTGTATCTTGTGCACATTCACAGGCCACACCCAAGAAAGTAAACGTTGAGTTTTATGAGAAATTATATAAGATGTCATCATATGTTTTAAAACGAGTAAAGGGAGATCTGCGCTTCGCAACAAGGTAAGTTACTAGAATCACATTTTCTACGCATGAACATTTGACGTAACTTAGTGGTGATCATTTCATTCGGCTGGTCGTCATTGTCGGCCGCATCCCCCTACGAAGATCAAATAGGATACGTCCCCTAAAAAATTGTTAGGTCGCTTGGCCAACCAATAAAATTGGATGTGTTTTTTAATGTGAGTTTTTTTAATTTATTTTTGTGGGGTATGTTTTTGGTTGTAACTGCGGTGCCTTTCTACGAATAGTGTATTTGGTCTAACTGTGTTGGCGCTAAGCTGACGGCCAGTTTGGTCAAGTGTGTGGTCACTATTAGTATCAGTCTAACTAAAATTTATTAAGTGTAGTTTATCAAAACTGGATAAAAAATTTAACTCAAACTTTTGGAAAAATGTGCATTTTTTGGAAGGAAAAAAATAAAGATTTTCGACAAAATTTTAGTCTGTATATTAAAGCTGAACCAAACCTATTACATCACTTAACATTTACATAGTGTTTGGTATGATGTAATAAAAGTTTGGAATGAAATCGGTTATTACGATTGAATGAAAAATTCTTGTTTTTTGCAATTATACAATGTAATCATTCATTACACCAAAAACTGCCATTTCATTTCTTAGGGGTCCCCTCCTTTTTTATTACGTCTTGTAATATAATCAAAATTACATAAAATATAACAACCTGCAATTTTCATCAATGTAAATATCCATCTATTAAATTAGATGCACTGTAATATCCATCTATTATATTTTATCGACAAATCTACCTCGATGTCAGTTTTAAAAATGGCAACCAGAAACTTATTTGAATGATATGACGAGTTCATCTTTACAATATGCAAATTGTTTTTCTGTTTAGCTGAAACTCTGCTTTTGTAGTTTGCAGCATTTGGGCCTTCAGTAGATGTTCTAAAAAGAAGAAATCGGTGTGAGTGCAGCCATTGAAGAATGCAAGAAGCAAAAATAATAGGCTTCAAAACCTGAACTAAACATATCTGCAACAGACTTAACAAAACTAAAATTACAGTACATCTTTTATTGTTGTATCCTTAGATAATATATCAAGTTTATGTTTAGTTTTGCAAGTTGAAAACCATAGGTCTACATGTTATTGCGTGTTTGTTAAAGCAAAATGTGTGTTCTGTTACAACATAATTTCATCAAATGTGGTTTAAAGATCTTGCTTTCCAACTGTTGTTTTGGTGCATAAAGCTTTTCATATGAAAAGACCGTTTTGGTTGAGATAGGCCGGGTTTGGTTCATTATAGATTTATAGCTGGCAAATTTTGACCCATTTATTTATTAATGGGTCGATCTGGGTTTGGTTTCTTTCTCAACTTCCACATATTTTCCTTTGTTTCTTTTTGCTACCGACTTCTTACGACCGCGGTTAGGCTTCGACGTCGGGGTTGGAAGCGGTTCCTCTTCTTCTTCTTCGATTTCAGCAACTGGGTGGTGAGATTGTTGCTCGGAATGTGGTTGGGAAGTGGTGAATTGGTTTGATTGTTGTTGTTTGTTCATTTGCATTTGCATTTTAAATTGGTGAAACAACATTTGTTCTTCTTGATTAGAATATTGAGGTTGGAAATTTGGATAGTAAGGCATTTGGGTGAATGAAAGTTGAGTGGAACCGCCCGGATTGAAAGACGACCCCAAAATTTGGTTGGTTGGGTCGGCAAGCATACCGAAAATTCAATTCGGGTTGGGATTTATTTTTTTGAGTGAAAGACGAGAGAATTGGTATAGAAATTGTGTGTGAAGTTATAAAATATAAAGAGGGTATTTATAGAATTTTTAAAGGGGTAAAAATAAGATTTTAAAGGTATTTTTTTCAAATATCCGTTCCCCCCAACGGCTCCAAACAGCTATTTTTTTATAAAAAAAATTTATCGATCGCGTGGGCTGTTAGCCACGGCGCAAGAGTGCTTGGCGCGAACCACGGAGTGGTGCGCCATGACTCAATCTCGCGCCATAACTTGACACGAAGCCATAACACCACCACTCCCTCCCCTCAGAAGACTTTAATTAAGAAAAAAAGCAGTAATAAATAATTAAGTTACCTAACAAAACAAAAGATTGATTCATGAATAATTTGTGACCCCCGAAATAAGCTCTCCACATCCACTAAAAACTCCACTCATTTCCTTTTCAAGATAATATGTTCTCTGACCACCGCCACGTCATCATCCGGTAGCTAAATGTCAATCCTTCCGATACTAAAACCATGCAATTATCATCATACCATCACACCCACCAGAAATAAATGGCGGGTTTCCCGGAGAATAAGCTGCAAAATGCTGAATGCGTCGACTTATTCTTCAAAGATTGCTACTGATATGTATTTATATGAATCTCCAAATGCTTCTTTTGATGAATATTTGGAGGATAAGCCGAGGGTTTTTAAAGCTATTTTTCCTGATAAACGTAGAAGCCACCAGCTTAATGATGTATGTATATATATGTCTTAACTTCTTTTCATTTTTATTGGGTTTTGTTTTAAGCTTATGTGGGCTTATGAGCTTATTTGTTTTTCGCCTTATATTTCATAAACCCCAATTTCTAGGCTTATTTTGAGACTTAAATAAGTTTATCATGATATGATAAACTTATATAACCCCACAAGTCTCAAAATAAGCCAGAAAATTGGGACTTATGAAATATAAGCCAAAAAACAAATAAGCTCATAAGCCCACATATAGGGGTGTTTGTTTCAGCCTACATAGCCTGCTTATGGGTTATTTTGGTTTTGGGCTTATGTTTTATAATCTCACTTTTTTGTGGCGTATTTTGTAACTTTTCGGGTTATATAAGTTCATTAGATTGCGAGTGGGGTTTGAAACTTTTTGGCTTATATAAGTTTATTATGTCATAAAGCTTATATAAGCCGAAAAGTTTGAAAATAAGCTACAAAAAGTGAGCTTTTGAAACATAAGCCCAAAACCAAATAACCCATAAGCCAACTATATAAGCTAAAACAAACACCCGCATAAGCTTATTATGACATGATAAGCGTATATACGCCGAAACGTTTCAAAATAAGTCATAAAAAGTGAGCTTTTGAAACATAAGCCCAAAACCAAATAACCCATAAGCCGAAACAAACACCCCTTGTAAAGTGCATGGGCGGAACTAGGGGTGTCACGGGACGTGATATAATTTTGTTTTGTAGTGATAATTTTTGTGGAAGATACTGAATTTTCTGAAATGCACCGTGTCCTAAAACCTTGTGTTTATAGTTGCTGTTTCGTTAGTACATTTTTAGCCCTGGTTCGGTTAAAGTGTATGTAGATGTCTAGTTAGACCACGCCTGCAGATGTTTTGGGTATAACTATTTGAAATTTTGAACAATGTTTATTTTCTGGAAACCGGTTTTAACAAATTGAGCAAAGCCATGTTATAGTGTGACATGTATATCATGCGTTAAGTTGCATTATGGAACACACCAATACTTGAATCCTATTAATAGATTGGAAGTATGGCTTAACTAACAACTAGAATTATATGAACAAGAAGATAACTTCAAACTTTTTTAGATACTAATACCTGGTATTCCGGTGACTGTTTCGAGACTTAATTTCCCTGGCCATCCCAAGATGTAGTGAGGTTCAAACCCCCCGGGTGTCTTTTGAGACCTTCTAGACGCCTTACCACTAGGGCATCTTGGACATGCTCTAATGTAGTATACTCATCATTTTTTGTTAGGGACGCACTTACCTAGCAGACTGTATTGGTTCGTGTTTAGGTGATTAGTGTAAAAGATATAACATTAGATCACTCGGGGTGATATATACCTTCAGATGATGTATAGGTCATCTCAAAATCAGTAGAAGTGATGTTCTGACTTCTGAGTTTAATCTTTTGCAGGAAGAATGGAGAGTACATATGCTACCTATACAGTTCTTTTTCGTGACTTGTAATCCAGTGATCGACATGAGGTTGAGATGTAAAACAGACGGGCATGATTACCCAACCGGAGTACCACCGCAAGTCACCAAAGTTCTTGATCTTGACATTGTAAGTCTTGTCCTTAACCGACCCTTTTTCCACAATTGATACCCTCTTTAATATAAGTAGTTTTATGCAGATACGGTGGGAACTTCTTGGATTAGAAGATGTTGTCAAGCCATCTGAGTTCTCCCTGGGTGTTAAAGGGGCGTTGTACCCTTTTAGACAAGGAAATCGTAGTCGCCTTAAAGGTCAACTCTCAATGAGCATAACGTTTGACTTACCTCCTATGTTTTCTTTGATCCCGGAGGATGTTCGCCGAGATGTTGCAGAAACGGTTAGACCAATAATGTGATTGTTTTATGTGTTGTAAAGTACCTTTTTTTAAAGTATCGGTGTAAATTATACTTTTTGAAAATAGGTGTTGAAACGATTGGTGGAGAACATGAAGGACAAAGTTAATGGTAGCTTGCTTGCCGATTATAGCAAATTCAAGAACGAACGAACCAGGAAATTGGTTTGAGCTGTGACATTTGTCGCTTTCCGTTTGCAAATTGTTCAAGATTTACCATTTTTTCTGTGTAGAGATACGTGTGTAAAAAGCGTATAGAAATGCATGCTTTTAGTTTTGTAATTGAAGCTCTTCCTCTTTTTTTCATTTACGTTTTTGGAAGGGTATTCGCCATAACAAAATGCAGAACAATGTAAAAACTTGATGGATACTTGTTTTGCGGTGAAATGACAAATAGCAGAGTATAAAGTAACCAAAAAGTCTCTGAAGAGTTGCTCTTCGGGGCCTCTCTTATGCAGCAGATGTTTTCGGCCTGTGGTGCATTCTTTTACCTACCCAAACTCTGAAAGGCCTAGGCTTGAGCAAAGAATGGCTCTTTCAGGATAGTGGGTGCCCTTTCTGCTCAGCGTGCGTACATTTGTAGCCGTAACGTTGCATGTTGCACTAGGATACAGTTCCTGTACTGAAGGTCAAATGTAAGTTGTCATTTTTATGTTTGGTAATTGCAAACACATTATTTAGTGTTATCATATCCCATTTATAATATGGGAAAAACTACAATCAAAAATAAAATGGCAAAATTAATAGATGGACCACCAGAGATCATAATAGTTCCATCTAACAGTCCATGCCATTTTGCTCTTTTGGTGAATGTACTTATACCGATCGAATTCACTTGTTTATAAGAGTGTCGACTTTACATGAACATGACATGTGAATCCGTTTGGCATACATCTACGTTTCGTGATATGTTAGCTTACTATATTTCCAAAATTAGACACTGCTTATTAAAATTTTCTTATGCATCTGAATTAGTATGAAAGTAGTGTCGTCTGTTTTTCTTATCAAAATTTTCCTTTTCTGTCTCATGCGATCATATATGCATACTTGATTACTGCGTTCGTTGTATTGTATCCATGGCGCTTCTTTCTTTACCAACATCATGCAACTATCACCATATCACTTTTAAGCCCAAAGTACTGAAGCAGAATTGGTTGAAAACACAAATGTGCCACAGAATAAGCTGCAAGTTATCCAATAATGCTTTGACTTATTCATCCAGAGTTGCTACTGATATAAATCTCCATGAATCACCTGAAGTAAGATGTACTACTACATATATGTGGTGTGTGTGATTTTTTGCGTTCAGAGATAGAACTTTGTAATATTTTTTGTTGTTATTGATACAGGCTTCGTTCGATCAATATTTGGAGGACAAGCCACGAGTATTCAACGCTATTTTTCCTGATAAGCGTAGAAGCCAACAACTTAATGACGTGCGTACTAAACTAAGATCTATAAGCAATTTGATTGAGTTTTTATTTCATTTATTACCTCATTGTTAGATATAGATCATTTAAGTCTCAGAACACTTGAACCGATCTATGTTCTGAGTTAAATATCTTACAGGAGGAATGGAGAATACATATGTTACCAGTACGGTTTCTTTTAGTGACTTGTAGTCCAGTAATCGACATGCGCTTGAGATGTAAATCAGACGGGTATGACTACCCGACCGGAGTTCCACCCCAAGTCACCAAAGTTCTTGATCTTACCATTGTAAGTCAAGTCCTTGACTCCAATAAGGTCTTTATTACCTCCGCTTTGTTATTCAAATAATATTGTGAGACAAGGTTATACTGATAATTATGCAGGTGCAGTGGGAGCTTCATGGACTAGAAGACATTGTGAGGCCGTCAGTGTTCTCCCTCAGTGTTAACGGGACGTTGTACCCTTGTAGACAAGAAAACAATAGTCGTCTTAAAGGTCAACTCTCGATGAGCATGACATTTGACTTACCTCCTGTGCTTTCTTTTATCCCAGAGGATGTCCGCCGAAATGTTGCAGAGACGGTTAGGCCTTCAATATGATCTTTCCTATATGTTTGTAAAGTAGCTTCTGGACAATCAATATAGCATAATGCTTTTGATGATAGTTGTTGAAAAGATTGGAGATGGACCTAAAGGAGAAAGTGAATCGTAGCTTGCTTGCTGATTATAGCAAATTTAAAAGCGAACGTTCAATAAGATTGGTTTAAGATATGACACTCAACGAAATCAAATTGCAGATTGATCAAATCGTCAAACTTTCTGCGCAGATACACTGTAAAAAGCGTGTAAAATTGCCTGTAGTATTGTAACTGAAGCTGTTACCTTTTGTTTCACTTCTCTAAAGACTAGTTTGCATAACGAACGAAAAAATGCTAAATTTGAAGGCGTCTCTACTCTATACATAACAGGGTTAACACGAAAAGGAAGAACTAGGTTTAACTATTAAGATTTAGCATCTATATTATTGCACACTGTAGATGATCAATCAACTGATCTCGTTCATAATTGATCTCGTATAAAGCCGTATTATAAACATGTTTCACATACATTGGGCAATTTTATGGATATGACATCAAGAATAACTTCCATTATGAAACAAACGACAATACAATTTTCTGAGGTCAAGATTCACTCCCACTCAACAATGTAAAAGGCATAAATGTTGCCAAGACAAAATTCTTTTTTCTTTTCTTGTTCCAAAATAAATAAAATAATCACAAACCACAACGAGGAGCACACTCACAGCATAACAGAGCCAACAAAGGGGTTGGCAAACACTCGTGTTTCAAATAGAGCCTTATTAGTCGCAGAGCTAATTCTTCAACTTGAAGTAGAGGATCAAGATGATAGTGAGAACGAGTACAGCAACTATAGAACCAATGATCCACTTATTCCTGCTCATCCTTCTTGACATGTTCGTCGTTATCTTTTTACTTTTGCTTATGTTGTCATCGACTCCATGAAGCTGACGCAGAAAAACAAAGCCGGAAGTTTCAGTTTCCAATAGATGATGCTATTTCAACCCGTATACTCATAAATGGCTCGACTGAGATTATAATTTATCCCTCACGGGGTAACGGGTTATAAGTCGCCAAAGTTGTTATAATGCTATAAGGCAGCCTCCTAAATCGTTTTGTATGTATATTGTAATAACATAGTTTTGCTTATCATAATTAATACTTAATAAAAAATAGACAACCTTGGACATCCCATCAAATCCGTTTTGATCCACACTAAAGACAAACTATGTCCATCCGAATCTGTTTTATCAGTTACCCAGCCCAACCCATGTTTCCACCAATATGCGGAGTTATAAGGGTCGCACATATGTAGGTGGTCAGCCGCAGACAGATCCTCAGAGAGATAGAGGAGCAGCCTCCTAAATCGTTTTTGTATGTATTGATTGTGTGTGTGTGTATTTGCGATGTTGCGATTGTGTGTGTGTAATACTTATAAAAAATAGACAACCTTGGATCATCCCAATCAAATCCGTTTTGATCCACATACTAAAGCAAACTATTGTCCATCCGAATTCTGTTTTATTGTTACCCAGCCCAACCCCATGGTTCCACCTCTAAAAGTTTCTAAAAGTGACTACACTTCACCTAAATGACAAAATCAGACAAGCTTTAGGATTCATGGAGATCATATTAATCAGGTCGCATGAGTGAATTCTTCGCAAAGTATAAGATATAAATTAAGAGGGACAATTTGCTTTTTTAGTAGCATACTACACCAGATATAATGTGATCATGAATGCTGTAAATATACATACCGTTCCATGGGCATGCAAGAGAGACTGCCGTTGTTGATTTAAATCTTGAAGAATTGAAACCCCGAGCTCTTCAGTCTCCAACATTGTCCTTCTACTGTCCCTGACTCTATCACTGGTTTTATTCAGTCTTTCTGTCGACATAAGTAATCTTGCTTTTTGATCTGCTGAAACCTGAGACATTGATCCTTTGTAAAGGTCAAACCTTAAATCTCCTAACATTTTTTAAGGCGAGATTTTTGTACTTATATATCATAAGATTTGGAACCTAGTCTCATTTAGAGAAGTTTGTAATTTCATATAGCAAGGTTCTTGCAATGACAACTTGCACCTATCCATTATCCAATGTAAAATTCAATATGATAGAAGATTAGGAGCCCATACCGTCGATGCATTGCCATCCCTGATTCAACAACTCATCTCGAGCAGCCTGATTTAAGTTGGCTGGATGAAATTCGTTTAACTTCAATCTTCAAGTTATCAGTATCAGATTGCATTCCCTTAGTTTGGATAGAAGCACAGCTTTCACATTCGCTGCAAGCTTCGCGCCTCTAGGTCCATTTTCCGAATCTGAGTGGACACCAAGATTACGTTAATATATAACATACATGAGAAATTATAGCTCGCACAGAACTCGCGCGCACTGATAAACCATACAGAGATTTTCGCATCTTCGAGTTCCAACTCTTATTTTCAGGAAAGCTTCTGCTATCTTTTTGCTCTGCACATGATACAAACATGCATTTTCATTCTCGAATGATTCATTGATGAGATTTAGATAACAAAAAGGACAGCAGAATAGGTAATTCGCACGTGCGCTCAAAAAAAACACAGAATTAAAGGCCATCAAAGAAAAAACCACAAACGAACAATGGGACAGAATTCTCAGTTCAGACTTGTATGGTATTATGTAGGTCGAGGTGCATGATTGGTCCTCCACAGTCCACAGGAGACTTACTTTTCAAAACGATGCAATGAAAAATATCCTTATCCCCAACAAACTATCAGTTGTGATCAACATCTTCTATTCATGTTGGGTGTCTAGCACATAGTTCAGGGATCGCCAAACCCTTAAGCGATTTCGATCTGGTGACGATACGTTCCCAATCGCGGTACGGTTGCGTCCGGATCGCCGGGATCGACGAACCGAAACCCATAAGCGTCGTTCCCAAACGTTGATTCAATCGCAAGGATACGATCCAACAAATTCGCAAAATCGGCGATTTATAGGCCTCGAAAACGCGTTTGATTAGCTACGTAATACGGATTGTGTGTAAATGGGAAGTTTTGAAGGTGATTCAATGGTAAGTGGGAAGTGTGAAGGTTCAATTGGTAATGTGTTTTGAACAAGCAAGATTAACCGCGCGTTGATGCGGGCTGTTTTAAATTTTTCGCGCGTTGTTGTGTGCATATTAATTTTTTTTTTTTGGTTTTATTTTTTCAGGTCTCATGTTTAATAGTTTGTTTACCTTGTACTACACCTTGTACCAGACGTGCTTGTGGTTTTTCCATCTACAAACACTAGAAATGAGTGAATCACTTAATGGGCATATCATATATAGTTCCTACGGCTGAACGTTATGCATGGTTACCATTCGGTCGGTCATCCTATGAGGCCATTGGGAGACGCGTCCCTCACCATGACAAACCCAAAAGACACACACGTCCCCTCCAACCTTTCAATTATTTTGGTCCCTTCTTAAACCGAGCAAATGAAACACTACAAAACAAAAAAAGTAGCGGTTGCTACATAAAACTGTTTTTATATATAAAAAAAATTAGCCCACTTTATTAACTATAAAACTTCATATTTTCTTCTCATTTTTCACACATTTTTTTGTACAACCATCAACTAGTATACTAACCAAAACAATGTTTCCAAAACTCCCAAAAACAAAACACCCAAATTCCGACGTCAACAAAACGTTCCAACAAATACCAATCTTATTAGTTTAAGTTTTATTTTTTATTGTAATGTTTTTAATTTATTTTTATTGTTATTGTAACAAGCAAGATTAACCGCGCGTTGCTGCGGGCGTTAATTTTTCGCGCGTTGTTGTGGGGCATTAATTTTTTTTTTTTTGGGTTTATTTTTTCGGTCTCATGTTTAATAGTTTGTTTTTGTTCTTATATAAAATGACAATCGCGCGTTTTTTTTTCCCAGGCCGATAGAAAATCGTAAATAGTTAAAGATGAGAGTACTTCCTGTAAATTTTTTTTTTTTGGCCAAAAAAGAGGAGGAGGATAATAAAGTTTTTTTTTGCCCGATGAACAGTAACCGAGCCCATTGGGCCGGGGTACTGTAGCGTTACTGTAGCACTGTTCATTTTAAGCACTGTAGCAGTGCTGCCAAAACGACGTAGTTTTACTTCTGAAATGTGTTATTTATTTATTTTTATTTGTTTTTTCGCGCGTTTTTTTATGTTTAATAGTGTAAGTTTATTTTTTCCTGCACGTTACTGTGGGGCGCTAATTTTTCGCGCGTTGTTTGTCGGTCTCATATTTAATAGTGCGGGTTTACTTTTTCAGTATAGTCAATTCGGAAATGTTACCGCAGGTATTTTGTAACATTTTTTTCCTCCCTATTTTGTGCCAACAAATTTAAAAAAAATAAAATAAAATAATTGGGCCGGCCCAAATTTTTGGGCTAAATTTTTTGGGCTTTTTTTGGCCTTCATATTTAATAGTGCGAGTTTATTTTTTCAGTATAGTAAATTCGGAAATGTTACCGCGGATATTTTTTTATCTGAATGCGTCGTCGGAAATTTTGTAACATTTTTTTTATCTCCTATTTGGCGCCGAAAATTAAAAAAAAAAAAAAAAAACTAATTGGAGCCGCCCAAATTTTTTTGAGTTTTTTTTTTGCCCAGAGGCACTGTAGCAGGCTAGCAGTGCTTAAATTGAACAGTGGAAAGTGTCAAAAACGCACAAATTTTAGGCTAAATTATTTGGGCTTCAAATTTAATAGTGCGGGTTTAATTTTTCAGAATAGTCAATTCGGAAATGTTACCGCGGATATTTTTTTATCTGAATGCGTCGGTACTTTTGTAACATTTTTTTCCGGCCTATTTTGCACCGACAAATTAAAAAAAAAAAAAATTGGGCCGGCCCAAATTTTTGGGGTAAATTTTTTGGGCTTTTTTTGGCCCAGCACTGTAGCAGTGTTACAGTGCTTAAAATGAATAGTGAAAAAAGCACTGTAGCAGTGCCAAAACGACGTAGTTTTACTTGTGAATTGTGTTATTTAATAGTGTAAGTTTATTTTTTCCTGCACGTTACTGCGGGGCGCTAATTTTTCGCGCGTTGTTTGTCGGTCTCATATTTAATAGTGCGGGTTTACTTTTTCAGTATAGTCAATTCGGAAATTTCCGCAGTTATTTTGGAACATTTTTTTCTCCCTATTTTGTTGCCGAACAAATTTAAAAAAAAATAAAATAAAAATAAATGGCCGGCCCAAATTTTTTTGGCTATATTTTTTTGGGCTTTTTTGGCGTTTCATATTTAAATGCGAGTTTATTTTTTCAGTAATAGTAAATTCGAAATGTTAGCCAGCTGAATTTTTTTATCTGAATGTCGTCGGTACTTTTGTAACAATTTTTTTTTCCTCCCTATTTTACGCCGAAAATTTTAAAAAAAAAACTAATTGGGCTCCAACAATTCGCAAATCGGCGATTTATAGGCCTCGAAAACGCGTTTGATTACTATGTAATACGATTGTGTGTAAATGGAAAATTTGAAGGTTCAATGGTAAGTGGAAAGTGTGAAGGTTCAATGGTAATGTGTTTGAATGGGAAGTGTGAAGGTTTTCTTCTTTCTTATATAAACCATACTGTTGAACCATTAACTCCATATCTTCAAAGCATTCAAAAAACCACAGTAACAAAAATAATTCCATATCTTCATAATGACATTTGGTCAAAAAAGAACTCTAGATCAACGTGAGAAAAACATGACTGAAGAGTTCTATGGTACACCGAACCGAAATATATGGTACACCGAACCGAAGCGAACCGGAATGAGCCTACCCCCCGTCGTACCGGATTTTGAGAAATAGCGAACTGCGATCCCCGTCCCATGTGACTATGGTCTAGCAAGGACAGATATTAATGTGGACCTTTCCTCCTAACGGCATGAGTATATTGCAACTACCGTGGCAACAACCGGTGCACAGATCACGAGTTCTGCAATCTACATAAATCTCAATCATGGTTTATTAATGAGTTGTGTTTGTGAATTTTGTAACTAGATTCATGCTGACATGCATCTGTTCACTGATTCGTGAGGGTAGGAACCCAATATTAACACTGTAAACTTGAATTACATGCCAGACATCCACGGAGTCAATATATTTTCATCAACCATAGGCAGTGGCGGAGACAGGGAGGGGGCCCCGGGGCAAGTGCCCCCTAGCGAAAAAAATTGTAGTGTAACCAACCAATTTTTAATTTTAGTTTCTAAAAATCATCGAAATGTGCCCTTTGAGGAAAAATTTCTGGCTCCTCCACAAAGCTATAGAGAGCGTGAGGCGCTTTATATTATTTTAGTAACGATGTGCATTTAAGATGCGGGCGTGTTTGTTGAAAGTAGCCGTAGCAATTAGCAGTAAGCAAACATTTAGCGGTAGTGGTTAGGAGCAATGTTTTAAAAACCGGTTTTTTAGTTGATCCGGTTTAGTGACTGGTTCACCGGGTTACCGGTTCAACCGGTTGGACCGTCGGGTCAAACCGGTTCTATACATATGTATATTTTTTTCATATATTTAATATGTAGTGTGGTATAATCTCATAATTTATCTTACATTCAAATAAACCGATAAAAAAATATTGAGTCGTTACTCATTAGCTTTAGTTTCTTAGTTATATATTTATAAAATTATAGCAAATATTTGCAAAAACAATTAACTCATTATTACAACTTGTAATAAACTATAAGAAAAAAAATATTAGTGGGTGTTTTAAGTTATTTTTGACTATATTTTAAGGGGCATTTACATGTATCCTCAAAAAAACTTAAATATTTACATATTTCCCCAAACATGTTTCAATTTCATTGTACATTATGCATTGAAAACTTGTGTTTTGGGGAAATATGTAATTTATGAAGTTTCATTGGGTATATATGAAATTCCCTCAAATTTTAACTAACACTAGTCATCATCACTTCAATTTATCAATAAAAGCATAAAAATGTTTATGAGAAAAAAGTTTTTGTTATATTTTTTTGAAAAAGGTCACAGCCCGTCCGGGTTTATCAAACCGGGTCAACCCGGGTCAACGAAAAACCGACGGTTCAATCCGGTTCACAAACAAGCAAAAACCCGGTCACATCCGGCCCGGTCTCCGAGCCGGTTCACGGGTCAACCGGTTCAACCGGCCGGGTCAACCCGGGTTTTAAAACATTGGTAAATACAATTATGATGATATGAGAGTTGTCTCATGGCTTCTTGTGGAATAAAGCGAAAATATGAAATAAGACTTTTTCGACAATAATTTTGGCTGTTAATATAAATAGTTTATAGGATTTGTCAATAGCTAGTTATATCACAGATTTGGATATCCAAATTTGCTTTGACGGTCTTATGTTAGACCGATTATTTTACCTTGGTTTTTTCAATTTAAATATCCAAAATTTCAGATAAAAGTTTTTAATTTTGATTTTCGAAATTTCGATATTATGTTAGAACCATTATGGAGCGGTTTGGTTTTTCCAGTTTGGGTTTTCATATAGAACCTAAAATTGAACCAAAACTTTCGATTTTTATAAAATTTTGATTTTTAAAAACCAAAACCGTATAAAATAACAATTATATCCCATAATACTA